>JAVQJF010009217.1:0-58092 GCA_036023855.1 Gadopsis marmoratus | reverse complement strand
CACACACACACACACACACACACACACACACACACACACACACACACACACACACACACACACACACACACTGCATGCTCAGTTGGGGTCAGGGCAGGCTGACGTGTGTGGGTGTGGGTGTGTGGGTGTCAGGAGGTGGCTGTGGTGCATTGTAGTTGCATTGCATGATCCTGAAGCTGAGTGCAATGTGTCTGCAGTGCAGTACAGAGGCCTCCCCGATCTGCTCGCACCCGCTACACACCCCACCACTTCACATCAGGCAGCACTGAACATCAGGTTGTTACTTTAACATTTCTGGCACGCATGTTGGGTGAGGTGCACTGTTAATGATGGTGGTGGGATGTGGTTGCAATGGCATATTTGAGCCACACCTTGGGTCTCAAATGCATCATCAAATATGAATCAAGCATAGTTTACGTTCAATAGCAAACTGCTTTGATCTTATGTCTTGTGTTTTTTTTTCCTCTTCCAAGGGGGTGGAGCTCCTGGTCTGTGACCTTCTGCTGACCTTGAGGACTAGTTTATGGCAGCGGGGTGGTAGCAGTAATGGAGAACCTGGCCCGGCCCCTGGATCCCAGTTGGCTGGTTTCCAGAGGGACCTCAGCATGCTCAGAAAGCTCACACAGTGCTACAGACAGGCACAACACAAGGTACATCCCTGAATAGATGGAGTTAGATATGTTGAAGAATCAGGTTACAGTCAGAGGAGATCAGAAGTATGTATTATTATTTTTGATTTATTGTATAATGTGTCTAAAGCTTCAAGAAACAAGTGCAGGATGTGATGGAGAAGCTGGTTGTTTTCCTGGATCCTTTTCTGTAGCAGTACTGACAAACACAGGTCAAGTAACACCGACCATGTTTTGTTTAATCCTACATTCTGTTGTTATCAGATAAACATTGCTCACAACAAGAGACAACGCAACAAGAGCCAGGAGATTCTAGACAACTGCCAGGGATTCATCAGTCTGACACTGACCATACTGTAGTCTCTGTGACTGGCAACTTGGCAAGATTAATTAGTACATCCATGTTTTTGATTCACTTCACATTGCTCATTAAGCAAAAAGATATGGACACATGCCAAAATCAAGTTGTTAGAGCCCAAAGTTGTGGCTTAAAATGAGCTTTCATTGTCGAGCCTTCAGCCAAACAAAACACATAATCACATTATAATGACATAACATTCCAGCAGGCGACTTTCCAGGTTGTAAAGCTGTGTGCTTAAAGTAATAATACCCTCACGTCACATCCCTAAATGTTTTTCTTGTGTTAACAAAAACCCTGCGCTGTGCTGATAATATGCCCGTAAATCAGCCGGGACCTGCTAATCTTGTTCATGTGAATGCTACTTTGAATGTATCAGCCTTGGAAATCACGTTCTCTCCCACTCTCACCAGCTGCAGAAGTCTCACCGCTGTTTATTATCAATCACAACGGAAGATTTACTGGAGTAGTCATTACTGTTGCCAGGGGGTCTCTAACAGCTACTGTTTTCACAGCAGCTGGTGATCATTTGTTATGTTTTGAGAACCACATGAACTGCGTCATTATTGCGAGGTTCTGTTGTGAGACCACTGGCTGGGAAATATTCATTAATTTTGCTGCATGAAGGGCTCCACAGTAGGATATTTCTTGTATATATCTCCGGGAATGTACTTTATGTGAGCGGGGTGAAACGATGTGAGGGATCAATGTTTTTCTGCTGCAACATCACTGAGACTAACACCTGGAAATTCTTGATGATGACACTCGTTGTGGCTCTGATGTGTGTGTTTTTCCTGCAGGTGTTTCTTCATGAGACCACAGTGAGGCTGATGGCTGGAGCCAGTCCCACAAGGACACACCAGCTGCTGGAGCACAACCTCCGCCGCAGGACACACAGCTCCTACACAGCTGGTAAGGGAGACTCAAACTCATTTTTACACATTTTCTTTTTTTAGTTTAAGTACAGACCCCAGTGCCGTCATTGTCTCTGCATCATATCCGCACACACAAACTCAAGAGTGGAGGTTCACCTTGACTGCTGGCTCAGGACCAGTTCCCCTGTGGAGGTTCTTAATCATAACTATTAATGGCAAAATAGGAAAAACTGACTCAAAACACTGCGAGAGGGCAACATGATCCTGTATTCATACATGTAAATGCACAAATATGCACACACACCAGAAGGCATGGGACACTAATCTGTATCTTCTTCCCCCCCCCCTGCTGCTATCAGAAGGTGAGTGCGTCCTGGGTGAGAGGGAGAGGGCGCATGCCATCTTGCTGGCCTGCCGCCACCTGCCCATGCCCCTGCTAACCCCGCCCGGGCACCGCGCCCGCCTGCTGGCCGAGGCCAAGCGTACCCTGGAGCGGGTGGGAGACCGTCGCTCCCTGCAGGACTGCCAGCAGATTCTGCTGCGCCTCAGCGGGGGCACGACCATCGCTGCCTCCTGAACACACTTCTAAAACAAACGCACACAGATTAGGGCTACTCACAATACAATGAAACCATTAAATGTAATTTGCTATCATACATACAAAGATGTAAACCAGGCTTCTCATCCACCAACAACTTGTTCATTCTAAGATGTTTCTTCTGCCACACTTCTCTCACACACATTTGCTTCTTTCATGCTTAGTCTCATTGTTGCAGCACAATCATGCCACCTTCTGGTCATTAATGGCACCACGCTGGCTCACGGCCTCATTTTAAACCATGCTACACAACAAGGAAAATCAGGTTAAATAGGCCCCAAAGGGAAAAGGGAGCATTATCTAATAGCTGTTTAAATTAATGCACCGCAACAGTGCATTGATTAGTAGTAGGATACCAAGCTGTACAATTATTATTGGAACACAGCATTGTGAGCGCTACAATAAACGTGTAATGTCTCATAAAACTTGCAAGCTTCAATTAAGGGCTTCAGAGTATTCAAGAGTAGACAGCCGTGGTGGCTGTGCTGTAAGATGCAGACAGACTAGCTTGCTTTTAACCATACAGTGCTGAGTAGTGTCTCTCCTTATCTACCTCACACACAGTACATTGTACTGTGGAGCAAAATAGGATACTTAAGCACCGCATCAGTTATCCTGAATTTGAATTGAATTGTAAATAATCTTATAAAGAGTACAGCCTAGACCTGCTCTATCTGAAATGTGCCCTGACATAGCTTCTGTTATGATTTGGGGCTGTATTAATTGAATTTAACTGAATTAATTGGCCGTTTGAGGCGATGCTTCAATCCAGCGCAGCGTCATTCTAAGAAACCCTGGCTGAGCTGCTTTAGACTTTAGGATGCAGAGGTACAGCACTTTAGCAAAGTTTTTTTTTCTTTTTTTAACTTGCTAAAGTGCTGTATCACTGGATGACAGACTGCTGACATGCTCACAAGAAACAAGGGGAAATTATTGGATTGAGGGAATATCTAAATAACAAAGGGGGGCAGCCAATCATGGGCCGCCTACCTAAACGCGCACACACACACACACAGAGATGCATACACGTATTATGTATTAAATGAATTGTGTACACACTCACAGTGTGGCTGTATATAGGTTGTACAAAGGAAACAGAAGTAGATTAAATAGGAAGTCCTTACCCGTTGCTTGAGAGGAGACACAAAGAAAGCACCGTAGTGTCTGGATCTGATGGTCCCAAGCTTAAAGTCCGTAAAGTGATACTCCACCACAAATCTTTTTCTTATCAAACACTCTCCTGCTGTGGTCTTGCACAGTGGCTTTAACAAATAAACAAAAAGTCACTCATGCAGAACAGTGGCTGTGGTCAGATTAAATTCATGATGGTTTTCACAGCAGAAACAAAAAACATTTGTAAAAGCTCCTACTTTCCATCCTTGTAAGCCCCCTTTTTTTCTAGCGTACAGGCAGCAAGTGTCAGATACTCAAGGGTGTTGGGTGTCGTATCACTTTGGAAGTGATATCCACCTATGATGTGATGCTCTCAAGCAAAATGGCCTTGATGTTATATAAAAAATATATTTTTTATTATGTTTCATCATATTTGGAATGATGGAGGAGTTGTATCTTTGTGAAATCTTTTGTCCAATTAGCTTTTTCTTTGTAATTGTGGACTTAACTCATGATATGGCACTTCTGTCATTCCTGTGTCTGTGCTCGGATTATCTTATTTAATGGTTATGTAATGTAATATTAATATAAATGCTTTTTGGGGGGAAGGGCGCAGTTTTTCAGTTTTATCTTTGTTATTGTTTTCTATGGATAAAAGCAGCCTACGGTCAGAAACTGTCGGAGGGAGAATCTCTACGAGGAAGATGTTATGTTTTGTATTATTGAAGAAGTAAAGCCTGCATTTAAGCAATTAGCCTGACATTTTAGAATCACTCTTGTTTTGGTACTTGCTGTAATATCTTTGCTAAAATATATGCAAACACACAACATCGTGCTATTACAAATGTCCAGACGTTCGTCTTCCAGGTCAACCCAAGGTAAACATCCTAAAGAGCCCTGAAAATACTTTTATTATTTATCAGTTTAGATTATCTTTCCTGACTGGTAAAATGTGCAGAGAACAAAGCAATGCCCAACCAGCTGTCGACAGGCTGAAGTTTTTGCTATCATTATAATTACGTTACAATAGTATAGGTTTTTTTTTTTGTCGTTCCCCTTAATGTGTTTTATTGTCTGAATTTCTGTGTTCATTTTGATGTTTGTTTTTATAATAAAGCAGCACATGACCGTGGTTGCTGTATATGATCTTTCAGTGGTAAAGGCATCATACTCGTTGTGAATGTGTAATATGAGAAGAACAAATACAAGCACTGAAACAAAAGACGAGACAACACCACATTTCATATTTCATCTGGACGTGGGTGTTGGTCGGGTGTGAACACAAGTGTAAATCTGATAACTGAAGTTTTTTGGTTTCCACACACACACACACACACACAGAGAGAGAGAGTCTGGCCAAGTGCTGAACACTGGACACCTCAGTCTAAAGGAAACCAGCACTTCACAGAGAGGGGTGACATGCCTGGCTACATGAGACCCTACCACTGGAGGGAGTGGGAAAACCTCTGATCCCCACAAAGGTGTCAGAGGAGTCAAGACAGTGCAGCAAGAACCAAATTAGATAATATAGAATGCAAGGGTGAAGCAAGGAAGACTAACAGCAGCCATCATATCAGGTTTAACAAAAATACAGGCCATGCAACCTCATTTGAAGTGGTGTCATATTCATTCTCATTAATATCTCAATAAGATAAGACAATAACCTGATATCAAATACATCATGCTATCAACAGATAATGCAGTTCAAGATAATATGTGGATCCTGTCATTTAAATTTATCAGCAACAATAGCACCTCTTAAAACAAGTGTATTTATTTCAGGAGAGATGAGATTACACTCACTGTACAGTCTGAACATCTGTCTAAACTCAACCAACAAAATCAATTTGTTGTCCTAAACGTTGGTGGACGGAACCTTTCAGGATTTTATCTAAGTGTTTCTAGTCGGACAAAGTTAAATGACGTGCTCCTTCGGAAGATAAGCCGGAAGTAGTGTACCGTAATCTCACGTGCACAACATGAGAAATACAAAAAAGCACAATAATGCGTCCAAACAGGCCAAATTTAAGCCAGGATCCAAGAAAAGACAGAACAAATGCATCGTTATGTTTGACGACAAAGAAAGACAGTAAGTTTATCTACTGATAACACATTGTAGATGTTAGCTAACTTAGCATCTTAGCTTTAGTCGTAACTGGCTATTTCAATATCAGCTTAGCATTAGCTTTTTACCAAGTATTTTTATTATTACGAAGAAATATTGTAATGTTATCGGCATTGTGTATTTTTTGTAGGTTGTAGTGTGTTGTGTGTACGTTGTTTTATGACAGAATTAAAACCAAACCAGGTTTAACTGTACATTGATTTTCCAAACCTTCACAATGTTTAAGCCAAAGGAAGCTCTGTAATGGCTCGTTATTCACATTGTAACAACTACACGGTAAAATATTAACATTTTAAGCAATGTGTTAGTCTTTCATATACGAATGCTGTTTGTTAGGTTTGTTTTCATTTGAGTAACTTACTATTTAGCATAAATCTAACAAACCCTTACTGAACAAGGTGTTAATTTGAATGGTAAAGCAGAGTATTCCATGTTTTCTTTTAAGTACCAAGCACATACAAGGTGACTGGTTTGCTAAATTTCCTCCTCTTCTGTCCTGTCAGGGATTATTTAACTGGTTTCCATAAGCGAAAGGTGGAAAGGAGGAAGGCAGCAGTGGCAGAGATTCGAAAGAAAATCAAGGAAGAGCAGATCAGAGTCCGAGAAGAAGTAAGTGTGAAGTGAAAGAGGAGAGTTCAAGTCTGTTTTGGGTTGACACAAATTGAACTGTGTGAGCACATAAGGAAAGGATGTATTGGTGTTACACTTGCTTTCAGAGGCATAAGGAATACTTGAAGATGCTGAAGGAGAGGACAGAAGCTCTTGGTGAGTTAAAGGCAAAAGTCTGTCATTGGTCATTTTTACTTTTGTAAAACAAAAAAGGAACACCTGAGAATCTGTGCTTATTTTTTTTCTCCCTTGCTTCATCCCATCTCTCAGAGGCTGCTGAAGATGATCTGGAAGATGCTATAACTAGTACAACAGAATGTGTGCAGTACGATCACCCCAACCACACTGTCACCGTGACAACCATCAGTGATCTTGACCTCACAGGGGCTCACCTGCTTGGAAACGCAGCAAATCAGGTAAACACTTAAGCCTCCATTCAGTTTAACAGCCTACATGTGTGTTCTTAACCAGGCTAAGTTTTGCCAGATTCACTGCTTGTAGATCTGTATGGTCACTCTAAAAGTAAATGATACTTCAATTATTGAGGACGAATGATACTGCAATAAAACTCGATTAACACTGAGAGTCTGTGCTTTCAAGGTTAATGGGGAGGCAGAGGATACAGAAAAGGGGGCGGAAGAGGAAGAGAAAACGAGTGCAATGCCAAGAAAAGCTGGGAATCCAATCATGAACAAAAAGTAAGTTGTTCATCTTGCAGGTCTCTGTATATGACGATCAATAAGAGTGGCCAATTTGTAATAATGTGGTCATCTAGCTTTTGGTCAGACATCACTTAGAGCTTGGACAACCTTTTTTTTTTTTTTTTTATAGCTAAATGTGCTATACACCCCAAGAACACAGTGGTGACATTAACAGCTGTCTTCAGATGTTCCTTCAATGTGTCTCCCTGTCATCCTCCAGCTCCTCTCAGTCCATCTGCATTCCTTTTTTCTTTCTCCTCTCCCCTGTCGACACAGGATCCGCTCCCTAAACGCGTCGCTCAGCTCTTACACTACCAAGCGGAAAGGGAAGGGGAAAGGGAAGCAGGAAGTCCGAGGAAGACGAGGCCATCAGACAGGCAAGAGACAGGGTGCCACAGAGAGTAAAAACAGATCCGGGAAGACCGGCAAGTCGCAGAGACGTCGACAGACTGGGAAGAGGGTGCATTATCGGGACGAAAGATGAGAAGAGCGTGGGGAAAATATAATGTAGGGTTCAAACTGTGAAGAGATTTGACTTCTTGTGTCAGAGTCCCACAGGCAAATCAATTGGACCTTGCACTATTTATGCTCCTGCGTTTGAGCAGGACACCTATATGCTGAGAAGTTTGTAAAACGAACACAAGCTGATGTTGATGCTCAGTGACTGCACTGTGTTGGACTGCCTATCATGACATCTTGTGAAATTTGTACATTTTTCAAAGCAAAACTGTTTTTATTGTTATTTCTTAAACTGTACTGTAATCACGTACATTTTCATTAAATAAAAGCTTTATCCTGCTAATAAGTGACCTCGTGCTTCAGCCACGTCTTTCAAACTGTCAGTGTGCTCTGTCTGGAATTTTCTTTCTTGCCATTGTTCAATAGGAAACCTGACGCTGTTGTCAACATCCTCTCTAGAACATCAGGAAATCAACCCTTGGCTCTGTGTTTCCTCATGGCTCAGTATTACCTGTGTGTGTTATCTAAAGGAGAACCAGCCGGTATGTCTCCTACAGCACCTTAATTGAGAACCTTCTACCACGCAGCCAATGGTTTCAATGTATGCTAAACCCCCATCTCACCCGTGTTTATTTATTTACGTTAACCTGAGCCAGTGGGTGCCAGCTGCTACTAGCATGAGCGTTTAATTTCTCTTTCTAAAGCCCATGATATTTAATACAACTGCTCAATACAGGAACCGGCAGGCCACTGGCTCCATGCTGGCTCTACGTCTGTGTGTGTTTCAGGGTGTCTGCTGTGTTAACTGAGAGCCACCATGGCGGTCGTGGGTGCTTCAGTTTCACTTATTGTCAGGGCAGCCAATGGGGTTGATGTGAGCGCTTGGCAGTTTGGGAGGATAGAGAGCATGGAGAAGAGGAGGCATGTGCCTGATGGGGGTCTGATGGGGCAGTTTATTCTCGGACACTTAATAACACATTCAAAGTGGAGCTGACAGCAGGAGCCTCTCATCAGGTAATACTATCAATATCATCACTATAATATCATTTTTATATCCAAGCCATCACAAATTATCCTGCTTACTGTCCTAAGAAGTTCATTGGCTTCATTCCCGGAGGCTGTGGTGCTTGTAAAAGCTGATAAATTACAGTGCATGTGCCTTGTGGTTGGTAGTAATGTTGAGCTTTGACTGAAATGTGTTTCACCTACTTTAACAGTTACACATTAGATGTTGCATGAACCATGAAATTAAAGATCCTCTTTAGTATTTATTCTGAGCTGCTGCTCTGTGCTTACACCTGTCTCCAGTAATGCAGCGTCACAGCCAGAATCAACAGCACGTATGGTTGCTTATGGTTTATTTTTTATTCTCAAGAAAACTGTAATAGTATTGCTTTTTCTCATTTCATTCACTTGTGGAAGATGCTCTGCAAGTTTGGAAAATATTTCACTCAACACGTCTCTTTGCATCAGAACATAAAAGTGCTGTACTTTTAAAGTGATTTCATACGTGCTGCACACATTTCTAATGGACCGAAGTCTTCCATTTTCACATGTTTGTGTTATCACTCTTTTTTCATATGCTCCTTGCACCCCGCTGTCGTGTCAGTTTTCTCCGTGGGATGTGACGATCGTGCAGGTTCCCCCTCCGGACTCACCATGCCCCTCACCGGTGATGAGCCCATCTGCCCCAAGTTCCAGCCCAACATCTTTGACCCCTCCCGCTGCCACGACTGCCTGCGCCAGAGGCACCTGCACGCTGGAGCTGGGGAGAGCGCCGAGGCGGCACCACAGCAGAGAACCACAGCAGAGACTGGAATTGGGGTTAAAGTTGTGACTGGCACCAGAATTGACACTGGGATTGGATCAGGCAAAGGAGTATTGTTAACACCCATCACATCCCAGACAGACGAAAAAGACACCAGCAGCAAGGTAAGAAAGGAGAGAGGGAGGGAGCCACTAGGTAACAGGGTAGAGATGGGAACAAGAGTAGAATATGTGCTGAGTGATGGGATTAGCTGGAACTGATGAAAGACAGAAAGGTGAGAGCATTAGAGGTCACAGGTGAAGTCAGCGAGATGCTGGGGTCGGACGTTAAATCGAGGGAAACGGAATGAGCTAGCTTGACTCCGCTTTAACAGTATTGTATGGGAATGGTGCAAAAAGTGTCATGATATAATTTAGAGTAGAAAATAATCTATTGTTATTGATCTATTGTAAGTGGGTCTTTTAGTAAGCTTATCTGTCCCAAAGGTCAGTGTTTTTGGTGCCAAGTGAAGAAATCACAACACGTCTTCTAGTGTAATGCAGTCAAAGTGTAAAGTTAATGAGATCATGTATGAGTCTTTGCTGTTCGTGAGTAAAATAAGAAAAGGTCAGAGACGGAGACTTAGAGGTAACAACGAGGAGCAGGGCGGCAGCAGTAGCTCCTATTATAAATTAACGAAGCTGGATCACTTACTGCCCTCTTGGGAATCACTTGTAATATTAGACAGTTGGGCAATGCACAGAAAGGAAGGGGTCTATTCTGTATTAAAACTGTGACAACGATTCTGGTTCTATTTATCCTGCTTCCATGACATAACTGCAGCTGTCCCATGACAGTGATTTATCAATATACTGTAATTCGATTATACCACTATAGTTCTTTGGTAATACCTTACAGTACAACCTGGAGGTTGTAGGGATCAGTCCCAATTTCTGACATTTCCAGATAGTTGTCGATTCTTTATAAGATCATTTATTTCAAGAGAAGAGTTAATAGCAAGAAATAAAAGTGATGAAATATTAATGAGGAAAAGCCACAAGTCAGGTCAAGTTACAGAGGTGTAACCCTAATCGAACAGCAGACCAAACGTGTGTGTGTGTGTGTGTGTGGGTGTACCAGAGGGGACAGACGCTATTCAGCTAACCTTCTACTTAAGAAGATGGAGCCAGACAGAGAGATCTAGGAATTTTTGTGTATGTGCTTTCTTACTCTGATGTAAAGCTGGATTGTATTATCAGTGAACCTACATGCTGAAAAAGCTGTTACTTGTCAGAGGTGTCCTCTGTTTGGAGATATCGTCATCGTCAAGAGCGACATCAGTGCCTCTTGCTCTGTGACTTGGAGTGAGATAGAGTTTGCTGCAACGTTGTGATTGGCCCCTGTCTCACCGTGTCATCCTATCAGGAGGATTCTGACGCTTTGTCGGTGGTGAGCAGCTACTGTGATGTCAATGGAGGCTGTCTGGGTTATGAGGAGAGCTCTTTGTGCATCCTGAGCCCCGACTGTGAGTTTTATATCTGTGACGGCGACAACGACGACAGCACTGACAGGTAGGAGAACTCAATGGTGATAATAAGCCCTTTGGGAGAGCTAGAAAGTGGAATTGTAGACTTTAATGTATAATTTTGGTGTTTTAGTGATCCAGATTGTCACCACAGTACTGTATAATCATTTAAAAATACAGGCTAAGTGTGTAGTCTGTAGTGTGTCACATATTCTGAGTCTCACCATGTCTGTTCACCATGTTCTCTGATGTAAAACTGTCTGATGCACTTGCAATACTACTCTATGAAATGCATATTATACTGTTTTAACTGCTTTCTTTCTTCCTTCGTTTGCTTCTTACTTTTCTCCCCTCCTCCCTTTAATCCCTCCACACTCTCAATCTTTCCATCTCTCTACTCTCGTCATTCTTCTCCCATGTCTTCTTCCACTTAGCTGTCGTGACCAGAGTGACTACCAAGAATTCAGTGGCTCCGTCAGCGCAGAGGACGAATACCTGCCGGTCCGTCGCCGTTCAACGAAACTCAGCATGACCCGGCTCGACCCGCCACCGCATCGGCCCAACCCTCGGGCCTGGATGGACGAAGCTCGGAGCAGAGACAGATTCAGTAGTCAATTAGGTACATGAAGGCAGACCTCGTATATTGTTAAGACAGTCAAGTGTTTAATTAATTTCCTGGCAGATTGGAATCAATAGAAAGAGTTGGAATAGCAGCAGGACTTAGGAGAAGGAGAAATGTAACAGTATCACCTGATTTCTTGAACACATGTAGTTCTAAAGATGAGTTCTGTGCACCAGCTGACCGAGCCTTCAGGAAACCTTTGACTTGACCAATCCATATCCAGTTACAGCCAAAGGTGTTCTTTACTTAGCAATACTGTTTGATGTCACCAGCTGAGGTGTCTCAGAGCAATTATCAGTAATACAATATAGCTCAGTTTGTGTCAGGAAAGTAGTTGAACTTTGATGTGTGCATCTCTTATTTATGTTGTCCCTCCTTCTTTCTATTTCTGTCCCACGGTGACCTCTCATTTCTTCTAGGGATGAAACAAGATAGAGAGAAACGTGAAAGTGGCTACTTCTCCCTGGGGAGTGCAGCGGGTGCCCGTTTGCTCCGTGATAACAGCCCACCTGCTGCTTACCGCCATTTTGAGAGAGGACATCCCATCTTCAGCAGCAGAAACGTAGAGCCCAAAGACACCATACCCTTCAGGAACCCTAATCTTGGTGTGGCGTCTGAAAGGCAGATACTAGAGGCTCTAAATGAGGACCTGCCAGTGGAAATCCCGCCTCCTGACCCCTATGACATTGCCGTTGAGGTTGAAGCACAAGTCGGCCCCCGCTCTCCGAGTCCTACTCCTTTTAAGATAGCGGAGTCGCTGGCCTCGACTCGGCGAAAAGGTTCCAGCAGTTCATATGGCCGGGGGAACCCTTCTTCTCACGTCTCTTCCCATCAACAGTCAGGACGTTTTGATTCGTCAAGGCAAGGCTCGGCTCTGCAATCTCGCTCTTCTTCTCCCTCACGTGGAAACTTACCATTCAGACGCAGCGAGTCCACTGCTTCCCTCAGCAGGCATAATTTTGACGGTGGAGGGAGGTCTCAAGGGATGGAGCCTGGATCCAGAAACTCCTTGCAAAGCACACTTGGGAGACGTGTTGAGTCAGGAACTCTGCCAAGAAACTTTAAATCATTTGGTATTTCAGTGAAATCCCAGCCCAGCACCATTTCTGATTTTAGGAATGCCTTGAAGAAAACGGAAGTACCAGCAAGTGGGTCTTTAAGTGGTCGGGGTTGTGACCACAGGAGCTCCTCTCCCTCAAGCAGGATCAATAACAATAATAATAAAGAGACAATGTCTCTTCGCAAAATTGACATCACCAGCAGTTCATCTAATGGACGTGGACGTGACAGTCGTCCTTCGTCTCCATCTAGGAGAACTTCTACCAGTGTGCTTGACAGTCACAGTTCCTCACCACCAAGGAGAAATTACAGTTCATCTAGCCAATCCCTCCTTTGTAAATCGGAATCGATTATCTCTCTAAGCGGACGTAGTCGCCATGGACGCTGTGGCTCCCCCATAAGAGAAGGCTATGATGTTGAGAGCCAGGCTCTGCTACGTAACCCAACAGCTAGGAATGGACTGAATGACCAAGAACATGAAAGCCCCACTGTGTCTCCACCCAGACGAGGTTATAACACAAGTCAATCTGTGCTCCGTAAGACTGAATCAAGCCCTGTCCTCGGCAGTCGAGGTCGTGATAGCCGTTGTTCCTCTCCTGGAAGGAGAGGCTATGAAACCCCTACTCAGTATCAACTTAGGAAAACAGACACCAGTGGTTCATTAAATGGCCGTAGTCGAGAAAACCGTAGCTCCTCCCCTTTGAGGAGAAGCTATGAAGCTCCTTCTCAGTCTCTGCTCCGCAAGTCTGAAGTAAACAGTACTGTTAGAAGTCGTGATACTCACACTTTGTTGCCTTCAAGGAAATGCTATGATACTCCTGACCAGCACACACTGCAGAAAACTGAAACCAGCAGCTCCCTTAACAGCAAGAATCGCAACAGCCGCAACTCCTCTCCTTCTAGAAAAGGCAACACTGACCCACCAGGCTACTCAATCCTCAGAAATGCCACTAAAAGAGATTCCAGCCATTCCTTTCAAAATAAAAACACTTACCCAGACTCAAAATCTGACTCCAATCGCTCACAATTGTCCTGGCGGGAATCAACTCATTCCCTTCGCAGCTCCTCAGTATCGCGTGCTGCTTCACCCTCTAGACAGACCACAAATGGCAGCAGAACAGCTTTTGTCACCTTGGAAACACCCAGGAGCCCCAGCAGCATCAGATCTGCGGTTGGTAGACATGTCCGTGAGGATCGCTGCCCCTCCCCTAATGACAAGAGGCCCTCTCACCGCGCACAGAGCCCTTCTCCTTCACTTCAGATTCAAATGCGTAGTCACACTTCCTCCCAGAGCTCCATGGAGTCCTCAGAGTCTGGCCAACTGCCGGTGGGGTCGGTGGGACGGAACAGGGAGGAGTATGCCACGCTGGCCGACGTACCGAAAGTCAAAATGATCCATCAGAGAGAGGGGCCAGGCCAAATGGGGCGGCCCCAGAACCAGCAGCCCTCTCGGAGACAGGAACTCTTTAAACCAGCCAGGTCAGCCTCATATTGCACCACAAAAAAATGCAATGGTGTGGTTTTGACTAAAATAGTTAAACACTATATTGTTAGTTAACATGACATTGTGAAATAGGCCAGTTACATGTATCTTCAGTGGTATTTAATGGTGTCGATCACAAACTGTTTTTGGTAAATCTAGATGGCTTTGCTTCTTCCACATCATCAGATTGGATCAATTTGACCAAATCAGACACACTGATAACCTGTTTGTGCTGTTTCAGCCACTCCCTGACTAAGCATCCCTCCAGAGAGTGGGAAGATGCAGCGGACACCGAGAGAGACTGGCACTATGGCGGCAGCGGCTATCTATCTCGATCTCACTCCTCCACCTCACTGCAGGTAGGCTGGCTGGGGCGAGGGAGAATTATATTAAAGGATGAGAAAGGTTAATAAGTAAGCTGAGTTTACTTAGCTTCTTGATTTAGCTGTCTTAAACCATGTTATATTAGAGTAACCTTGATGAATTTAAACTTGATGGGAGAATATTATATTTGGCAACAGTATAGAAGGGGCTGGGAATTGAGCATAAAACCCTGCAGTGGTATGTGCACTGCATTAAGCACTTTCCCCCCCTACACAATATAATCCATTGGAGTGTAATTGCGGTTTGAGCTCTTTGGCTTTCACCTACATAATATATTAATCCGTAACCACATCTTCCCCATACTATATACCAGATTTTTTTTTAAGTATGTGGATGTGAAACTCCAGCGGTTTCTATGTTTGCTCAGTCGGACGTTGTTATTATCTTCATGACTACGAGCTGTTCCTTTCCAGAGGTCTGGCAGTCCCACAGTGGATGAGGGCAATTCTTTGAAAGGGAACCACCTCAGATCAGATCAAATGCAGGTATGTGATACAGCCAGTTCGTTTACAGTAAATGTGTATGCTTACATGTGTGTGTATGTGGAAACAACCTCTCTCCCACTGTGCCATATGGAGGTTGAAGTTACAGTCGATCTGTAGTGTTTGTAATGAACATAAGAAACTTGTAGCACACATGGTTCAATCCAGGTTTATTGCAGCCTATTTAAATGTACGGTATCTTTAGGTTACATATTTGCTAGTCCAGTGTTCAGATACAGTCTATAACTGTAATGTTTTCCGTACTTGGCACCCTAACCTGTTGGCATATCTACACCATCACTAACTCTGTAAATTCTCTATTAAAGGCTGAGTGTTGTCTTTAGACTTCACCTACACCCTACAGGCATTTCATAAGACTTGACTGCATTTTGTCAGTTGTGGTCTGCTGGGGCATGTGTTGAAATTCCTGAACTGAAACCAATAGCTACCAAGAGAGGATTTTGCAGGAGAGGGGGGGGGGGGCACTTTGGTTGCAAGCCCAAAACATTTTTAGTCAGGAAAATATTGCACGTAACTTTATCCTGTGTGTATGTTTCGAAAGTTGGAGATTATCAGACTTTTATTCCCAAGATTTTAGAGAGGTTTGGTCCCGATGAGAGTGAGGGAGTGAGACCTCAGAGTCCGTCATGTTTCTACGTTTTCTTCTTCCGATAACCTGTTGTGGGTGCAGTTAATCGGACCTATATTATTTCTCGTGTTGCCGGCCACCCCGCTGGATCCCCCTCAGCCCCTGGAGGTCCCCGGACACCGGTTGCTTTAGTCCCAGCACCGTGTGGTTAGGTTAGGAAGGGTTGTGTTTTCTCTCTCTCTCTAACGATCTTCGCGGATCCGCCCAGGAAGTGACAGACAGACAGACAGACAGACAGGGCAGAGAGAGAGAGAGCAGCGAGCAAACACGCAGCCGAGGCAGGAGCGTCTCGTTATCTACCCACGACTTGTCAGAAAGTTGAGAAATTATTACTTTTAAATACCGACCGTTTATCCACGTTTAGTCGGACGGATGTACTTTCTCCGTAAGACTGGAAAGAGAAGCTGCTACGGACGTTGGCGCTTCGCTTGATTAGGTTAAAGCGAGTTTGAATGGCGGGGCTTCACCTAATTTCGCGTAACGCCAGTGTCCTGCGCGAAAGTAAGGTTTTTGCCCGAGAGGTTTAGCTAAGCTGAGTAGTGAACCTGAGAGCAAGAAGGCTTATATTTGCGTGAGGTAACAGTACTTTTCTTTGTCTTTTTTTTTTCTATCTTTTTTTAACCCTCTCTGGATCCTGTTATCATGACGGTAAGTTACACCTTGAAAGCGGTTTTGTTTTTCCTGCCACTCCTTCCTGAAAATACATTTTACATAAATAAATATGTATATTTAAATGAACTATGGCCCAGGAGCCAGCCGTTTAAAATGTTGTGGTTTTAAGTCAGGCTAATGTGGGTTAGCTCGTTTCTCTTAGCGTTTGTTTGATTCGAGGTGTGTTCACGTTCGTTAACGCCAAGTGGGCAGAACTGTCTCCCAACTTGTCACTAGCTTAATAAAACCGAAACATTTTTATTGCACCCACCTAAGTTGAGATGTGTACATTCCTGTGCCTGTCTTAAACATTCATGGTGGTTTCCAGGTGTGGAGTAGTTTCATCTGTTTACCCTGTGTTGTCTACTGTAGCAGGAAGTGTCATTAGCCAGCAGCTTGTACTATATGTTGTAGTTTTTACAACCAGCAGACACGACCCAGAAAACCGAGCAAATGGGTTTGCTTAATAACCTAGAAATATTGTGCTCCGTAAACCATTGTAATCCAGCAACTGGCATCACAATGAGTGTGCACAGATACTCCTCTTCACACTATTCAGAGAGGTAATCAATTTAACTAAACAGAAACAAGTGATGAGGAGAAGCATACATGCTGTAAGAGGCCTAAAGGACCAGCCTCCTCAGGCAATAGTCTTCCATAGTGATGGGACACGGGAGTCTGGAAGAGTGGACGTTGTCTCAAACTGATACAAACTGATTTGACAGCACATGACAAGGAGAAGTACTGTACCATTGGCTTATTCAATGTATGTGTATATATATATATATATGCCCTTTTTTCTGTGTCCTGTGGCTGCTCCTTGACTTTGCAGGGCATGTATTGACTAGATAACATTAATATGTGATGAGGTTTGACACACAGTAGTTCACTCTCAAACACACACACAGTTAGAGGTGAGGAAGGAAAATGGACAGAATACAGCAGTCACCTGTAATTAATCCTCTTAATGTCTTTGTTTTTATAAGATGTCAGCCTCTAAAACAAGTTTCTATTGTATTTACAGCTGGCACCTGATCAGTTATTATTTGTGATTATGATTTGTTTGTGTGTGTGGATGCAACAATCATTTAAAAAGTCCCAGGTGTTTGAAACATGGCCACATCATTTATTAATGAGGAATAGACATTTAAATGGAACATAAGGATTATCAAATTTCGTACTACACCAAGAGCTTCTTAACGGTGTTACTAACTATATTAATTCCTTGACACGGTCTATTGGCAGTCACCAGACCTTAAAATGTGTTGGATTACAGAAGATCCCTATCATATTTGAACTGGTATATGAAGAAAAACTGGGCAGTACTTTGGTTTACGAGAACACAACACAAGCCAGGGAGGGAGTATAACTACAGAAAAGGGCTGGTTAGAGATGAGTAAACAGAGAAATTATATTATAGTGCAACACAGAGAGGGAGCAGAACAAGGTGCTGCACAATAAGTACCTGCAATAGAGAGAGAGAAAAGTGATGGGATTGAGACTCCAGTGGAAGATGGGATGGCGGGTACGGAGAGGGATTTAAAGGAATGAGGAACTTACATGCTTGTGAAAGAGAGATAAGCAAAGTGAGGAATGTACGCTGAAAGAAGTTGCCTAATCTTAATCTGGGATCACAAACATTTTGTGGAACCTAGCATATGTTTTCCTCTTCCTGCCATCGTGTCAAAAGCAGGCCTGTTCCTGGAAATACTGTAGAGTAGCTGAACCACGTTTTAATCTATCGTCTACTGCCTCCCACACGGCTAGAGCATGCAACATGCAAAATATATTCAGTGTTAAGTTACTGTGGACACTTGTTCCCACTGTCTTGAGTTTCCAGATCTTTCCTCCCATCAGCGAGGAAGCGCTGCTGTCTGCGTCCTTGTTCTTTACAGGCACACACATTGTTTCCTGTCATTTTTCACACCTCATGTGTCTTTCGATGCAACCACTGCCTCCCCCCCTCTATCTGGTACGCTGCAGTGCATTAGAGCAGCACCCTGTTACATATATCATGTTGTTGAGATACTTTATGAACACCGTAGCTCGTTGTTGAATGATCGCAATACATATAGTAGTGTCGTGCTGTTAAATATTGAGTGCTAAACCTGAGTTAAAGCAGTGGATAATTCAGTGAGTTAAATGTGTTCATGTGTTTTTAAAAAACAACGTATACATGTAAATATTTACTGGTACCAGTACAGACTCTACAGGTTCCAGCATTCATTATAAGAAAAGCAAGTTTCTCCACAATAGAAACTGGTTTATGTCCTTTGTGGCTCTTGTTTTCATGTACAATAATAGAATAAACCTGTGGTGGTGTGGTTGCTGCTAAATTCATGTATGGAGATATAATTATATTGCCTATGCCCCACCCTTTGATAGTTCTTGTAGTGTTCTTTGTCCTGTTGTTTTGTGATTGGTTACATCAAGTCACATTTTATCTTCTTTTCTGTTCCCATTCACTCTCTGGTTCTTTTCTCTCTCTCTGAAATCCTTTGTTGCTTGCTGTACATAAAAATGACTTTGGTGTACACAGAGAGACGGCAGAGTTCCTTCCTCCTTGTTTTGTGCTTGTTACGTTTCTGTCAAACACTCAGAGGAAGGCCAGTGAGCATAACACTGTCCTCTTTGCTTCGCAGCCTGACCTCCTGAACTTCAAAAAGGGATGGATGTCCAAACTGGGTGAGAGTGGAGAGGTAAGAAAGACACTGTGAAGCTGAATGTCCTACCCCACCCATAAGGCATATAGCTTCCCGTACCTCCACCATCGCCACCTTCGCCACCCTCCTCCCTCTATCCATTGTTCCTAATGGGAAAGGCTGTGTGTAAGGCGATATTAGCAACAGATTATCCTTGTTATCACATTAATAGCTCTGCGGCTTGAGGCACAGCAGGTGTCTCCTCTCTTTGAATGATATGTTTTGAGTGAATGAGCTTCTCGCATCACAATAATATGGGGACTTCCTGTGTCACTGCAGCTTTGTTTTTGCTCTTTCACACCACGCTTACCAAGTTATAATAGTGTTTTTAGTGTTACTGTTTCTTGTATAGTTGTCATTGTATAGTGTTGGTAGTTGTCATATTTTAACCCAAGCATGGCTGATCTGAGTTCAGTGTTAGAATAAATTTAAAATCTGCTGCGTCTCTTTAGTGGAAGAAGCATTGGTTTGTTTTGACTGATGCTGGACTGAAGTACTACAGAGACTCGAGTGCAGAGGAGGTATGTTTTTACTTCTTTGGAATTTTGTAATAATCCTAGTAAAGGTATTCATTAAAGCAAGCTTGAATGAGCACTTCAAACATAAAGAAACATGTATTTAAACAGTAACAAAATGTAAGAGAACAATGTTTCTGTGTACTTCATGTGTTTGTGTTTTCTGTATAGAAAGACGACCTGGACGGGGAGATTGACCTTAAATCTTGCATGAAGGTGTCTGAGTTTGATGTGGAGAAGAACTATGGCTTTCAGATACAAGTGAGTGTCTCTGTTACGGGTCAATTTCTCTCATTAAACTGCGTATGAGACTGATTTTTCTTCTTTAACCTCATCCCTTCGTGTCCTCTTTATCGGCTCTAACCACACCCGCTTTTTGTTGCTTTTTTTAATATTACATTATCATGACTCACATCTTGTGTCAGTATCTCTTCCACCTTTTTCTCTGTATTGCTCTTCTTCAGTTTTCCTTTATCATGCTTCAGTTTTCCTTTATCATTTCCATCTCATCCCAGTTCTGTCACATCTTTGTGCCTCCATAACCTGTTTTCTCCTTTGTTCTCCAGACGCGGGAGGCTGAGTTCACACTGTCTGCCATGACAGCTGGAATCAGGCGGAACTGGATAGAGGTTTTAAAGAAGTGCATCCGGCCCAGCAGCTCTCCAGACCTCACACAGTAATTGACAGTTGAATTGTAAAGCTTAAACATAAATATAAGAACTTTAGGAGTGTAGGCAATGGGTAAAAAGCTTCTTTCACCTTGGATGCATTTCAGATACTGCTCAGGCTAAACTTAAGAAGTATATCATTTTTTCAGACCATGCAGACTTGAGACTTCATGCTCCATTCTTCAAGTATCGTTTTTTTTGCACTCATATTTTCAGATTGGCTGCCTCAGCATTCTTGATTTTCTCATTGCAGCTCTTGCTGAAGCTCAGCCTTGGCTAAACAAAGCCAGATAAGAGGCTCTGTTACTCACACGCAGCAGCAACTTTGCCCCTGAAGAGTTTCAGTTGCTGAACACGTTGGATGAATCAAAGTTTAATTAATTGCTTGGACAATCAATGTAATGTTTTTATAGTGACTCACTGCCAGCTGTGCTTTGAGTGTTCATGTGGAGGCTTTGCATTCTGTTCATTTACTTGTTTTATCAACCTTGATGGAGGTTATCAGATAGAACAAATCACACCTTGATTTGTAATTATTTCTCTGATCTTCTCTAGATTACCTGACAGCAGCAGTGACAAGGAAAACTCCCATTCGCGCTTTCTGCTGTCTTCCCGTCGCCCGTCATCACGCCACAGCGATGCTCAGTCAGAAGCTCCGCCCTCCGCCCAGCGTAGGTTTGACTATGTCGAGCTGTCTCCTGTCCCTGCCTCGTCCAGCCCTCTCTTAGCCAGTCAGAGAGAAGCAGGGGAGGGGCAGGGGAGGGAGCACAGCCAGTGGCAGGAGGAGAGAAACACCAGCAGCCAGTGGGAGGCTGTGCTGAACAGGAAGGGCACTGGCGTGGGATCGAACCAGAGGCTACGCCCCGAGGACGAAATAGAGAAAAAGTGGGCTGAGTTTGAACGCATGCCGTTAAAGGAGATGAGGTCCTTACCACCAATGGGTTCACGGTCGTCCAGCCAGTCAGCCAATGAGGCGCTGCAGAGGGAGGTAGTGCGTGGAGATGATTTTCCAATTTGCAAACTAAATAAAATGCAAATTAACTTTTCATCTGTCCGGATGAAGTAAATTTCCTGTTTCCGCCTGTTAACACTTGAGTCACTTTTTTTCTGACTTGCCTCTGACCTTCAGCAGTGTTTTCCATCTAAAATATGCAGAGGAAAATTAAAAGAAAAAATAGATGATTAGCCTGGGAAGAATACAGACAGCAATATGGGGAAGACTGCTGAAACTCCTGTCTGCTCTGTTTCTGTGTGCTGTGATGTTCATCTTAGATTTGAACCCTTTTGCAGTCTCTTGACTCTAAGGCTGTCTACACACGAATACGCAGACATGTGTACAGCAAGGCTGGATGCTAACAAGAGCTGTTACATTCATGCTAAAGAGAAGCCCACATGCATTTTTTGTTGAATTACAATATTATTGCAATTTAATGGAAGTCAAATGCTTTCTTTGTGTTTTAAGCTTGTTCTTTAGCTTGAATCTAATCAGGCTTTGAAAGGTCAGCAGTGATTGGGGTTAAAGTTCAAATAATTTGAACTTTGGGCACCAACAACCATAAAACCCAAGAGGTGCACAATGCCCAAGGTAGCAGTGGAGCGAGCGTTGGCATCTTTAGCCTGTCCGTTAGGAAATTAATGGCTCAAGCTGGTGCACAGTGGTTCTGCCAGTGATCATGTGTACATCACGTGTTGGCAGTAGGACACCAGCAGATTAATTGATTTGGCTAAAATCTTCATTTAGGTTATTCTGTTTACAAGTCAGTGATTGATGAATTGTTCCTACTGTTAAGTACAGTTGGCCACCCAAAAGCATCCTGTTCCTCCATATCTATCCCTTATTACTGCTCATGTCTTAAACTGCCAATACCAGCATTTGTGTAAACATGCTAATCACATGTTAAATTGATCAACTTCTGTCCCCCGACCCCTGTCGCTCAGTGGGCTTTACCTTTGTCTTTGTCTTTATCTCAGGTGGCGTCACTGAGGCAGCAGCTGGAGCAACTACAGGGAGGGGGAGGGAGAGGCAGAGGAGGGGTGTGGGGTGGCTGTGGCCCTGAGGCCCCCTGCGGCCGCAGCCTGGGAGCCATGGAGCGTGCTCATCGGCAGGCGCTGGAGGAGCTGCAGAGGCAGCACGAGCGCCAGGTCAAGGAGCTGGAGGCTGAGAAGGACAGGCTGCTGCTGGAGGAGACCCAGGACACCACACGAGGTATCTTTTACTGAGCCATTAAATTGCGAGGGCTGTATTATAAAGGAAAAAATGTAAACGGTCAAATAGAGTTCACTGTTTAAAAAAGTAGATTAAGAATGGGTTGTTATCGTTGCTTTGGCTAATTTTTTCAAACTCTGAGAAATTAGCCAACAGTTTTCTCAGTTGGTCTTGATTTCAGTTGGCAATGTCCCTGTGCCTCCCCAGTCAGTGCTGTTATCTGTCACCAGGACATTGTGTAGAAGTCATGTCAGTCACGTGTGTGTTTGTGTTTCAGTAATGGAGGCTTTGAAGAAGAAACACAAAGAGGAGCTGGAGAGGGAGGTGGAGAGAGTCAAAAGGCTAAGCAGTGGGGCGCTAGATTCACAGACTTGGCGAGCCCAACAACAGTAAGTAACTTTCAATGTCAGTTTGTGCCAGTGTGCTAGAGATGTACACTTGCCAACCAGATACTTGGGGCTCAGGAAACTGGCGAGCAATGCAATCAACCAGTCTTAATATCTTTTAGCGTGCCACAGAATCCTTAACATTACCGACACCAACAGCAAGCATGTGTTTAGGAAGAATATGTTTGTTGTGACAACCCAAAAAACACAGTGTAAATGCATACATAAATACAAGCATATTGAGGAGTTTGTAAGTTGCTTAGATTCTGTAGCTGATTGTAGCCTGGTCTTTATTCACAGTCAGTGCCAGCCTACATTGGCCTTTTTATGTGAATGGCTCTCTTGTGCTTTTAAGTGGGGGCTAGCTGGCCACAAAAGGGTTTTCTGTGAAATGAAAGGTAGAATTTGCAGATAGTCCAGGGCTCCTTGTCAAAGCAAGGCCATTACCACAGCAGCCACTGGGTCCTGTCAGGCACTTAAGGAATGTAGAAGAATTTTGTCATGGATTAGTTTTCCTTTGTTAAATTCACAAGGCCTCTGACACGACGCTGTCTACTGTGCTACTGGAACCTGCATTTTAGAGCTCATCTGTGTTGCCTATTCTGCATTTTTTTACTGTTTGCATGCTCTTCCTTTTCTTTTTTTTTTTTTTTTTCTTTTGTGGTTATTGGTCATGAGCAGTAAAGATGTTTTAAAACCGCAGTAGGAAATACTTGCATCATGAAAATGGTTGGGGGGAGAACACCCTCATACTTTTTCACAGTATGTTGCATTTATTAAATGTTATCAATACTATATTATTATAATAATTATAATAATAATACTCTAGCTTACTTTAGAGGTATTCAGTAAGTACAGAGCAGAATATAGGGGCTGCCATGAGAGTAGCTTTGGTTGGTTTCATGTTAAACACATTTTGATTTCTGTAGTTGTTTCTGTGCCATTTTTTGCTGCTCTTATAATAAAAAGCAAGCAGATAATGTGATGTACATTCTGCTGTTGCAGTTGATTTTTCTTATTTACGCAGTTCGTTCACTAAGGACCCGACATCAACACAGTTTCACGTGTCGTCTATTTTCTGCAGGATAGAAAGCCAAGGCTTGCGGAGAGAGCTGGCAGGACTTTCTGACCGTTACTCTCAGAAGTGTCTGGAGCTCAACCGAGCCGAGCAGAACAACGCTGAGAGAGAGAAGGAGATCAGCCGCAAGGAGAGAGACATGGAGCAGCTGAAGAAAGAAAACCAGGTGGGTTATCAGGAGATTATATAAAAATGTAAGAACAGGACAAGTGGTGGAGTAGTCTTTTCACATCAGAGCCAAAACTAACTCAAAATATAAGCTTGTTCTCCTTGATGTTGTACCCACTGGTGTAATTCTGAAATATAGCATGCCATGTTTACAGACTGCGTAATTAGAAATATTTAACTTGCATGGATCCAGATTTAGACCCTTGCTGGTGCGTTGTATACAATAAGGGTCAGCTGAGAGGTTATAGTATCTGTTACTTTGCACTATCTAAGCTCAAGAAAAGGTTGCTGACATGCAGCAGTTCTTTATTGGTACCGTAAATAATCAAGTGTGGAGTCTGTCGTTTGGCTCTGTAAAACTAGTGCTCCATCCAGACAATGGGCGGGCAGCATTCAAATTGTAAAGACAAAATATTTGTCTGCGCAGGACTTAAAGGCCCGTTTGACGAAGGAGATCAGTCGTGTGCAATCTGCCATCACAGATCAGGGCTCAGAGGACAACAAAGACAGGACGCCCTGTGAACTACAGGTAATGGCTCTTATACTGTATACTTGAAACTCAAAGCGGGTGACGGGGGTCTGTGTCTGCCAGTTTGTAGTATCGTTCTGAACTGACAGCTGTGCCCATCAGATGTGCACAGGTGTGAAAACAGCACCAACTGCATTAAAAGTCTTATAAAGAAAAGCTAAAGTCATTGAAAGCAAGATTTTCAAATGCTGACAAATCGCATACCCGAGGAGTTGCCTTAAAATACAGCCCACTCTGACTCCGTCTGACCAAAATAATCTAAGAGCAATTACTGTGTGAGCATTTCATTTCTGATCTAGCTCAGAAAATATCTGCTGTATAAGTCTAATATGGTTAAAAGAAAATGTGTTTATACACAGTGATACCTGTGCACAGAGCACAGAGTGCACAGAGGTACCTGCGTGTATCTCATCTGATGCTGCACACATTTAATTTTCATTGGTGCTAAACATACTAATCTAGACTAGTGTTTCATTTTGGTATTTTCCGTCACTAATAAACACATTTTCCTCTACAAGTACTTTTTAATCTTTTACCTTCATTATTCACAGAAGCACCTGTGGATTATCCAGTGTAACAGACATCTTTACTGCTAAAGCACATTGCTTTTTAGCTTTTTTCAAACACAATTGTTCAGTACTGTAATTACAACAATTTCATTTAACTTCATTGTGTTTTGGGGCGGGGTCAAAAGTCTCAGCAGAAAATACCTAAAAACCTTTAAGTTTGGTACCCCTTGGACAATGTACAGTTCAGTTATATACCACTTCCTGTTTAACCAGAAGAAAAGGTGCTTGGCTTTTTTGTGAACTGGCCCTTTAAGTCTTGGGAGGAGAGCAGGTTAAGAAATCGCTTAAGAAATTCTCCGACCACTCAGTTTCAATTTACTAAGTCATAGATTAAGCAATATTGGAGGTTGCATCATGTAGACATGTAAAAGCGTGACTTGCAGGTTTTGTCTCTCAGTAAACGTACACACAAATACACTATTTACTCAAGGATGCTTAATAACGGAGACACTTAAACTAGAGGAGCATCAGTCTCAGGAATAGGCCACCCTGCTGTGCAAACTCACCCAGCCTCTGGGAGTCATATAAGCTCTTTCTAGTTACTAAACTGGTGTTGTAGTTTCACAATACAAAGCGAATGTCATGATAAACAGTAACTGGCCAAAATGCCAAGTCATGTACTATATAAATGACAGAATGCCCACTTTGTTTACCCTAAATCAGCCAGAACTGTGTAACAGTGTAGTTTTTTGGTGGACTCAAGTGGTAATGATTACGGTAATAAAAAGATTTCTTGTCTGTGTGTTTTTTTTTCATTATTTCTTTCTTTCTGGCAACAAATGACAACCACATTATGTTGTTTTTCTCCCAGGTTCTTCTCAGGGTGAAAGAAAACGAGATAGAGTACTTACAGAAGGAGATCAGCTGCCTTAGGAACGAGCTGCAGTTTCTTAACACGGTACTGTGTGTGTCCATTTCTGTGGATCCTATACTATTAGATGGATAACATGGAATGTTAACCGTCACTTCCTTGAATAAGGTCTTTGTTGACTGTCATTTAGCCTGGAAGCTTTTGGAAAATTTCCACGATTTTTTTGTCTTATGTTGTGGACAGTTAAACGATGACTGTTTGTTCAAAAAGATGTATCTAATGTAGTTGACTTAGTAGGTGGTCAAAAAACACCTAGGCGGCCCTTATTAGATTTAGATGGCTGGGTGCACTGGGCATCATCATCCAATGATTCCTATACAGTAAATTAGTTTGACTTTGATATACCTTTCCTGCCTTTCTTATTTGGATCTGCTCCTAGGGCGAATGACAAGTTATATTACACCAATCAGCCATAGGTATTTGTTGTTGTGCCATTGTAACCAGATAATCAATGGTCTCCACCTGTCAGTGCTCATAAAGTTATGGCTGATTGGTGTATATAAATAAACATATAGCATGTTTAAACAGAAAGTGTACATGTCTTTTGATAGCGGATGTGAAGTCACACTAAGTTGGTCCAAGAGCCGGTGGATGCAGTAGATGAGGAACTTATGCCTGTTTACTGCTCTTTGCTCCACAGGAGAAACGGCTTGCTTGTGATCGATGCATAGAGATGCACGAGGAGCTGAGTGGGATGAAGGGCCGGAGCGAGCGAGAGATCCAGAGTCTAAAGGAGCACCTGAGGCTGGCCATGGCTGCTCTGCAGGAGGGGCAAAAGCTGGGTAACAGCCTGGACCACTGAGACTCTGCTGCTGGAACTAATGCTCTGGCAGACATAGTGACAGGTGTGGACTGATGTAGAACAGGCAGGGAATTGTCATGCAAGCTCACACCAATGCAGCCTCTGGAGATTTTGAGAGGCAGATTTTTGTTGAATTTCTATATTCTAGTTTTCTTCATTCTTTCTGTATATTTTTTCTTTGTTTTGCAGGTGTTCGTTCCTGCACCGTGGTGACTGAATAAAAGAAAGGAGAGGAGAAGGTTGTTGGACTTGTACAGTTCTGGCTGTGTGGGGACCATGATAGTGCCTTAGTTTTCAATCATTCTGCCAATGACAAGCGTGGAGTAGCTATTAGCTGGTTTCATTACACTGGGCCACGCATGATCTATAAAACTGCACTTTTTCTATTTTTTATTTTTATTTTATTATATAGCTTTTGTTTGCTTTAAGTGCAAGCATGTATGAGTCTGAAAACTGGAATATTTGTTGAGTGACATGTTTTTGTTTTTATCAGGTAATTTAGATAAAGAGTTTATACTGTTTCAGCTTTTTTTTTTCTTGTTGTATAATCTTCTCATTGCCTGTCTTCTGCCTGAGACAGCAGAGGTCAACAGTTACATAAGAGCTACTGTCATCTCAGTTTTTATTTTTAGTTGTACAGCTTTTGAGTCATGTTTACTCTGAAAATGGCACACGTTTCTTTAGAAATGGGAGCTTATTTGCTGTAATTGTGTATATATATTATTTTTTTTCCTTGAAACAAGTGTACTTATGTAGTATGTGTTTGTGAATATGAAATTCAGAAAGAATATATTACAGGATCAATACAGGACAAGACAGCAAACGTTTCTTATTCCTGGTAGGCTGATTTGGAAGTTGGTCTGTGTGTATAGAAGCAAATTCAGGCTCAACTTTCTTTGGGATGCTTGTAAAAGCTGTTGAATGAATGTTGTCCCACATCACATGTCTTTATTTTGAAACCATGGCTGAGAAGCAGGAACTCTTATGCTTCCAGTCTCCCCTGATCATTATTGGCATGTACTGTATGTGCCGCCACAACAAATGACAGGTGTTGCATCGATGAGCCAATTAACGTTTTTATTGACAGTATGAATTGTGATAACATGACTTATCTACCTGCCTTTTAAAAATATTTTCATATTTAATGTACTGTAGAGCCTGTATCATCTTTGTAAATTATACACCATTTTTGCAATCAATAAAACAAGTTCAACAGTAACACTTCAGTACTATACATAATTTCAGTAACACTCTACACCTACATTTACAGACAGTAGTACACACACATACTCATCTGTTTTTTGTTTTACACCAGTAGACTTGCCACACATACAGTAACAATCCATTTAAATTACAGCTTTAGAAATACAGAAAAAAGCTATGATAATGCAATAGCTCTGCAATGCACACCACTCAGAAATGTTCAGTTTTCGTTGAGACTTTAGTTATTTGTGCTTTTGACTTTGATTACATGATGTTAACGGACTGTACAGTGTGGTTTATAAAATCCCCCAAAAACATTTAAATGTACTTCTAATAGTTAGTCCACCTCATTTAGATTTTTGAATGAACACAAATTTTAGAAACACCTCAAAGTACAATGCAGTTATGCACAACATTAATCACGTTGGATCAGAATGTCTAAATACATTGTCAACAACAATGAAACGTGTTATGCATAGATATGTTTATGTTATGATTGTCGGTAACTGGCCGCATCCTGTCATGAACCCGCCATTCCACTAGGTGGCACCACAGTATCTGTCAACATGATACCATCGACTAAGTAAAGCCGGAAACGCTGTAACGCCAGCAGTCATGGCGTCCGCAGCGGCGACCCGAGCTGCAGCTGGTGCTACAAAAGTTGTGAAACCGATTTTTAGCAGGGACCTGGACGAAGCTAAGCGCAGGGTCCGGGAGCTGTACCGAGCCTGGTACCGGGAGGTCCCTAACTCAGGTATGTCGCTCCGCTGTGACGGTGTATAAAAAGCAGCGCAGGCGTCAAGGTCGTGTCTGTAGAGGTTCAGCAAAACGATGAACATTAGCTGCTAGCAAACAACAACCTAACGTAATACATTTTGTAGACGCTGTTTGTTTCCTAATGTTTAGTAGAAACGTTGACATTGTCAGAGGAAACCGTTAACTGTAAGAGTTAATATCTTGCAATATTTATTCCATACAAATGTTATTTGGCTCCAAAAAGAAATCTCGGGATAACATTTTGCAATAAGACTTATTAAACTACTCGATATTTAACTTTGAATGTTGGAAAATGCCACGGATAGTGAATTTAAATTAACAACGGTGTATTCTCCATGCCAATCAGTTGCATCCTATTCTAGATTATGGTGCCAAGAACAAGTTTCTAAATCACCCTTGTAGCACAAATGATTAATAAATGTCTTTTCCCCCTAGTTTAGGGCTGCGATCATCTTATGTAGAATGCATGTTAACATTTAGCTCCAGTTTATACATGAGCGGCACAAACGTGCAGGTTTGTTAGTAGTCCACCTTTTTGGTCCCATAATAACCCATGCATGATGAGGCAGCAGGAGATGTTCCAGATTCTCAACAAATCCCATGTAGAGACCAAAACCAACAATGAATTTGCCCCTCACGTGTAGCCAAAGCCTGATATAACATTTTCCTCGTTTCTCTTTCTCTACAGTGACAATATTTCAGCTGGACATCACGACGCGTCAGGCAAGGGACAAAGTGCGGGAGATGTTCGACAAAAACAAGCATGTCACTGACCCCCGTGTGATTGACATGTTAGTCATTAAGGTAAGAGCAGGCCTTTCGCTGATCTGTGAAACTGCATCAACCATCATCACTTTAATTTCCTGATTGAAGAAACTAGAAATTTTGTCCTAGGGAGTTATTTTTTTAGGCTGTTTTCATAGGCAGCTCAGTACATCTTAATGTTGGTGGATCCAAAATCCCATCACAGTTGACTGAATGAAGATGAAGGCCATTATAGAGCAACACAATACTGTGCCTTCCAGGTTGTGTTGAAACATTTGCATTTTATTTAATCATCAGGGGAAAATGGAACTGCAGGAAACGATCCACGTCTGGAAGCAGAAGACCCACATTATGCGCTATTTCCACGAGTCTGAGGAACATCGCCCCACTGACTTCCTGTCCAAATTCTACCGAGGTCATGACCCATGAACTGTAGCCGTCTGCTGACCCCCCCTTTGCTTGTGTCCAGTGAGACAGATGTTCCCTTTTGCTGTAAATACACACTTAAATCACATCTCTAGGTTGTGTGTTTTATTCAGAATCAAAGTTTCATTGGGCTCATCTTAAAAGGGACAGTTCAACCAAAACACACTAAAGCGTAATCCACAGACAGGCTTAATTATTCTACAAAGACATGTTGTGAGTAGCAGTGTCGTTCTATTTAAAACAAAAGTTGGTGTTGACATCTCCAAACAAACAGTTTGGATGGATGCACAGAAAAAAGTGTTAAGAAGAAAATTGAGATTTGAGTTTTGGATGAACTGCCACTTCAAGATGGTATGAAAGAACTACTGCTGTGGTATGACCCAGAAATCCTCTTCTGAAGGAAGGCAGGCAGGCAGGCAGTCAGGCAGTCAAGTGTATGTGGTGACTTACTCAGTTTCCCATTAAGATTATTCTTAGATTGGTGGTTCAGTCAAAGTTTAGAAGAACAGTCTTGTCATACATTCAGTTGTGGGTATATATACACATGGAGAATAGCAACACCAACATTGCACTTTGTATGACTGATCACTGAGTGCACAAACGCCACCAGCTTACACTTAGCATGTGCTACAGTTTACAGTTATCCTCGTTTGATTAAGACGGTAGTGCATGCAAATAGAGTACGGTCAGCCTGGGGAGGCCCTATACCTCAGTACCGATAACGGGTAAAACCGTGAATCCAGTGCGGACAGTGCCAGGTGACTCAAACACAGCAGATGGAACTCCAGCAAGGCATTTCTGTGCGCAGAGGCTCACAGACTCGCCCCAGTGGTAGTGACAAAACAGGATGACCTGTGGGGGACAAAAAAAAAAAAGGTTTGCGTACGAGTGGTGATTAATTTGGTCATTTTTTTTCTTCATCTTACACTCAAATCTGACACAATTTCTGTGGGAAAATCAAACCTGTAATGCTCTATTTTAGGTATTTAAATAGCTTCAAACCAAACTCATACTAATGTGACAAGCTATGAACTGAGGTTTGAGAAACAATTTACCCTAATTCATAACCACAACTTCCAAATAAAGAGCTGTTATACAGTATTGTATTTATCCTGGTTGGAAGTAGGAAATTGCATGTTTCAAATGCAGCATCACTATTATTGTCTTTCCTGGTCGAAGAGCCTCTCTGTTATTGAATGTCCCCATTTCTGCCCCCCCCATATAAACATTACATGCACATCCGTGTGTGTGTGTGTGTGTGTGTGTGTGTGCGTGCGTGTACTTTGCTACAAGCCAAGCTGTACCTGATAACCCGGAAGCATCACAGACCCCTCAGTCATCATCGTCGTCGTCCTCGGGGACGAAGATGTCGTGCTCCTCCAGCAGCGCAGCAAAGTTCTTGCTGATCAGAGTCCCCACATACAAGAAGGGGACGAGCACCAGAGCAATCCGGACAAGGCCGAAGGGGGTCTGCTGCCCAGTGTCGCACATCCCACCATAGAAACAACTACGTTAGTTCATGTCAGGCGGCCTGTTCATGGTCGGCTACTTGTATATCTGCGGTAGCGGAGCTGCTTAAACGCTCGCGAATCTTTAGCTGCAACCTTCAATGGAACTCTATCCCCGTATTTTTACTCCGTAGTCGAGCTGTAACTCACCGACACCTTCAAACCAGCACTCACCTTCCGGGGTTTGGGCAGAATGGCGCCGGATGAGGTGCACACGGCCGTCCGGCGCGGCGCCACCGTCGGCTGGGAGCCGCTCCTGAGGGCCGACAGCCCGGCGAGGCGACCGAGGGCCGACGCCATGTCGACAGCTGTGGGTTCGCGGCAGCAATGCGGGGAAAAACCAGCAGATGTGTATGGACGTGGAGCCGCAACAGCGTCACCTCGCGGTAGCGTAACGCCGCGCCGCCCTCTTTTTCGACCGCTAATTCTCATCGGCAGGTTTGTCAGCACGATGCGCGTGAAATAACCGACACGTGATACAGGATGCGGTCAGAATAAGATTTTCATACTTCCTCTTGCCATAATGTGAAGCTTACACTTAAATGTCATAACCTGTTAGCAGCCACACATTCTGAGAAAGAAACGGATTATATAACCATAAAACAAAATCTGACATCATAAATCAACAAAAAAACAAATACTGTACAGCATTAAATATTTACAGACTCCTGTAGTACTGAACTTAGTGATGAGCGGTGAACGTAGAGAGAACACTGCTAGTGGCTTCATGACAAAAAACGATAAAATGATGCATGTGACAGGGATGACACCACGTGGACATACTGTACTGAGCTTGGAAGAGTTATACGAGTGATGCATACTGTAAACACATTTACATGCCCTTTCAAAAGCATTATTGTGCTTCACTGTCAGCAATAACCTATAGTACAATGTTACCCTTCTGCCATTAAGTGCAAACATTCAAAGAAATATTAAAAGACGTCCCAAAATGCAAGTTAAATCATATAAATATGAGCATTTTCACTGTACAAACCAAAACAATACAAACTAAATCCCTACCTGCAAATAATCAGTTTACAGGAAAGCAATCTCTTCCTCAAGTAACGGCAATCCATTTCATACTTGGGTGAACCAAAGGAGGTGTATACAGCTCCAAGTTAATTCTCTGCGTCTCCTTAGTGCAGAGCTATCCGCAGCCCTTTCGTCCTCGCGCGAATCCTGTTGGTTGTACCGCTCGCTTCCTGTGACACAGAGGCTTGGTGGCAGCGGTGGCTCGTCACTAAAGAAAGCAACACAGTCGAGACAGATCTATCACCGTGTGTAATCAGTCAAACTGACTGAGGAATGTAAGCGTAACATATATAAGGCCGTTCGGCTACCTGCTGTTGACTGACTGTGTGTCTTTCTCACCTGGCGTTTAAAGGTCAAACGCCTGAAGAAGCTGTTCACCTCCAACAAGGCGGGTTTAACGGGTTCTCCGCTCTTGCTGCTTTCCCCTAGTCTGACAATTTGACCGTTGGCAATAGCAGCTCTCAGGCTCATGCTCTTCACTATCCGAGCGGCGGGCTCTGAATCCGGCGTGGGTCGGGAGGATACGGTGATGTAGGTGGCGTCTTTCTGGCGCTCCTGGTAACTCACTGTCGGAGACAAAAAACAGAAGTAATTACAGCTGAAGCATGTATGTATGTATGTGTATCACTTACTGTGTAATTGCTATGTTGGCGTCATCTCCTACTGAAATACCTTTGAAGACATCTTGGTAAATAAGACTTTTTGATAGTGAATGATAAAAGTGTTCTGCAGCTACGGTAGATTTGAACTTTTACCTGCAGAGGTGACAACAGTGTTTGTGGTACTGGCGAGCTCCAGCAGGATTGTGGGATATGTAGGGTGCAACAGGAAGAGCTTCCTAATGAGCGGCTCCGCTGCAGCAACACCTGGCGCCACCTGCACGGCCAGTGTGGAAAGTTTAGTGATTTAGCGAGTTTATTGACATCGTTCTCGGTTCAATAATCGCCTTGTTCTCGACGGCAGACTCACAGTCGCCTTGGTAACATTCCTCTGCGCTTTGATTGGGTCGCTAGCCCAGAAGAGGAAAGCCGATAGGCCAGTTGAGGTGGAGATCACAGAAGTTTCCAAATCAAGATGAGGACACACAAACTCGGCCATCCAGAGAAGATGCGAGTTTGCCCCATCAACAATCTGTGCCTGAGAGACAGAGGGGAGGGGAAATCCGCTACAATTACAGCAAAACATAACAGGTATATAGTAAAAAGCGTATGAAAGGACAGTTTGTTTTACCTGCATGATGCCGTTTGCTGAATGCTGAATGAAAAGATCAAGGACGCCATTGTAATTGAAGTGTCCCATCGCTGGTTGGCTGCGACAGGCAAAGAAAGTTTACTTACTTTGTTGTGAGCAGGTCAAAAAGCCCGGAAATGTGTTTTCATGTTGGGATTTATGGCCCATGAATGTCAACAGTAACTCAGTCAGTAGTGAGTGACATGCGATATGCAGGGCTTCACCTGTGAATGGGAGCTGAGTTGAAGGTCCATTCCTTACGCATGTCCCTCTGTCTGAGCACTGACAGTTTGCTGGAGCCATACACCAGCACCCAGTCGCTTTTGGTGGAGTTGAGGTTAGAAACAGTGTCCAGGCTGTTGTGGTTGTTGCCAAAACCAGCCACAAGAGGGAGCATGAACTGCACGTGCTCAGATCCTCTAGGAAGAAGACAACAAAAAGGTGTGATATCGACTTACATCCGTCCAATTATTGCCATCTTCTTCACCGTCTACAACCCAGAGCATTACAGAAAGAAAATGTTTCCCCAGTCATTAATAAAATGGCAGGTTTTGTAATGGTCCTTCATGCCAGCAGATTAAAGGTTTAATATTTAACAGATAAAAAAAAAAAGCATCTGTACAGAGCTATGTGCCAGTCACCTGTAAATGTGTATGAGGGAGGAGGAATTGGTTTTCTTAAGCGCCTCCCACCCTGGATCCTTCTTTCTAAGTGCCTGAGTGATGGGCATTTTGCCAGTGGCGCGAAAGTAGATATCACGCAGCGAGATGGCCTCTACATTACCTGAGGAAAAAACACATTGACACAAAGTCTTGTAAAACTAAAACCATAATGTATATGTAATGTAAATGAGCTGAATCAGTTACCATGGTGTACTTTTTCTATGTTGCCCACTGCAGCCAAACTTGAGCCAACTGTCAGAACACACTGCGACTATCCTTTTCTGGGTTTTTTTTTTTTTTTTTTTTTTACAGTGACCTTTATATTGCTGGCTGATTCCTTTACCTAGTCCAAAGAGGATGTAGTATGCCCCTTGTTGCGTCTCATGCAGAAAAGGACCGATCAGCTTTCCTTGTCCGGTGAGGTTGAAAGGCACGAGACGGCCGAGCTTTGCCCCCGTCAGCCCAGAGACCAAGGACAGGGAAAGATCGAAAGCCTGAGGCTGAACACGGCAGAGATAGGTATGTAGTCGCAGAATGCAACAGTCCGGAAACATCAGAAGTAAACTTTCAGCTCATGATCACTTATACCAAACTGCAGTGCTGTCTGTTTCAATCCAAAAAATGACTTGTTTTTCTCTAGATCTTTAAGTCCTGTATTTTAAAGGCCTTAATTGGTGGGCTATATGATGAACACAACAGACTCACAATCAGACTGTTTTAGATCAGAGTAAGCAACAATAATAAGAAGTTCATTTATTTGCATACTACTAGTAGAACTGATCAAATAGACCATGTTGTTTTACAGTGTAGAGAAGTCCCACCGCCGCTCTGCAGTGCAAGTTTTATGTGAAATGTCTCAGTGTAACTTGATGATGGTGCATAGAAAGAAAAGAGGGAGGTGAATATCATAGCGATACCTTGTCTGCAGGCAGGGTGGCTATCAGCAGATCTGGGACCGAGTCACCCTGGAGGTCTGGAAGTAACACCGCCTGGGATTCAATGCTCTTAAGCAGGACTGACCACAAGTTCTTCCCTGGGGAGTGAAAGGAATCCTCTTTGACCTGGTTTTAAATAGTTTGAACACTACGGGTGGGGTTTGCTCTTACTGACAGTTTTTACATGGAGGTTAAACCTACTGACTTACCTGTGGAGCTGCAGGCTGAGAGACATTTAGCTCGAACACCTGCATTTGTTTCCATTCAAACATTCAGAACAACCAGACAACAGACTAAGAACAACAATACAAGAACTGTGATGGCAGGGCCTGCTGGGGGGGGGTTGTGTGTGTGTTGTCTTGCAGGTCGCTGGTAGGCGGAGTTCATTAGAGCAACTGGCCAGTCTCCCAGGGGTATTTAAGGCCTGGCTCTCTCTTCTTCCCCCTCCCGGCACTGTGTTTTTGTTTGGTTGGCTTTGGCTGCGTTACTAGCTGAAGTTCTACACTTTACAACGCCCTCCACGCGTCACTCATCCACCTGCTGACACACGGACGCCACCGATTCACACACCTCATAACTTTAGCACGTTTGTTTCAGGTATTGTATGTTGCTTAATAAAACAGTTTAACTCCCGTTTGTTTTGCCCTCTCTCACACGCCAGGTCATGACGGAAAACAAATGCAGAAGGTTTGTAGAGGTGGTTACTAATTACTGTGATCTACACATGAAAAAGACAGTCTGACAGAAAGCTTTGGAGGTTGAATGGCTTGGCTTCTCACCTGTGGTGCCATTGACTGCCACGAGGATGGATTTGCCGATGAGGACCACGGGGGATGGCTGGGTGCTGTACTGCAGACCGCACTGGATGTACATCACAAACTCCCGCATGACTTTCCTCCACAGCACCCGACCGCTGACTGCAGACAGCGCCACCGCACTGTAAACTTGGGTGGAAGACATAATGAGTGAAACCAGGAAAAACATGCAGCATTTACGAAAGTAAATAAAAGTGGATTCAGGTTGGGGGGGGGGGGTATTTTTGGCTCAAGACAAGCAGTTCAGTACAAACGGTAGTTATCTATGGCCCCCGAGACGCCAGAAAGGAGTTCGACACATGACAAGGATATTATGACACCATTCTATCCCTCTCTTCTTATCTAAAATGCCCCTATTTTCAGTAAGTTGCCTGACGAGGTGGAAACTAAACCCGGGTGAATTGGCTGTGCCTTTTCAAAGAATTCCTCACGTACTTATGTTCTCTTGTGTGGGGTGGGTGTTGTTGGTCCGTTCGGTAACACCCAGGAATACATCCTCCACCGAATCCCCGTCAACGTCCCACAACGCCAGTGCTGGCGGAATGACCCCTGGACAGGGGAACCGAAAACAAAGTGAGCGCTAACACCAGTAGAAAAGGTTGTATGGCTGACTTTTGGCAGGAGGAATCGGGGGGGAAGAACTTGCAAATCACAAAAAGCGGAAGAGAAATGAAGCATCAAAGCATTAATGATTACGTCTCTTGGCTTAGTCCATGTCTGCTGCATAAAATAGGTATGCGGTCATTAAAGACACAATCCTGTCTAGTTTGTATTTATTGCCGCTCTACAATATGTTCCCACTGCATGCTGGAACAGAACATGTAGCGCGCGGAGTGATGCTCACAATCCTGTATAATTACAGCCGACAAATGAATGAGTGAGCCAGCGCTGTCGAGCCACAGAGACTCCTAAGTAAGTCTTCATAAAGTGAGCACTATTACTGGTGTCAGTTCATATTGTGCTTCATATTTTTATGAGTTTAATAATACACCTTTAATCTCTCAACAAAATCTGGTGTAACTCATTTGTCCCCCCCCCCCTTTTTCTGTAACTTTAATGGCAAATGCTGTCTTGGCAAATTATATAGGGAAAGTAGTAGAGAAAGTCAAACTCTCACTGCACATGTAGCCACAGCTCTGTCTCAAATGTTGACATTGTTCTCTTTACCTCCTTTGTCTCCCAGTGCTCTCTCCCACTGCAGCCTCTTTTCCAGATCTTGCTTCTGGCATGGAATCAGGAACGCACACAGCAGCACGAGCAACGTGGCACACGCCAGAGGCACCAGGAAAAACGCACTCCGGACGGCATTCTTCATCCTCATCTTTTCTTCCGCATCAGTACTGTGAACCCCCAGCCCGGCGCCCCCCAATGGCCCAGACCCCCTCCTGTCCTCCCCGGCCCTGTCCCTCCAGTACTGCATGCCTTTCATGTCACCTCTGTTCTGACTGGATTTGCTGTGGAGTCGTTCTCTCCATTCGTCCTCGTCTTCCTCCTCGTCCTCGTGCGCCTCATCTCCGGCCCCCACAAGTCTTCCAGATCTGCCGCCCCGCAGCTTCGAGGAGCCCGTGCCGAGGCAGCTGTCCCTGCCGAGGCCATTTCGGGGGTAGTTGAGCACAAGGTCGTCCTCTTCGCTGTCATCCTCACTGTCCGCTTGGGTGAGAGGGTCGTACTCCCCAAGCTCCGAGCCCTTCTTCCCTGCAGAGACACAGAGGCTGCTGGTGAGGCTCAATGTCAGTGTGTGGGCAGGACAAGTGCTGATATATTATTGATACACAATTGCTAATATATTCTCTTGCAGTTCTGGTACATTATAGATGTACAGTGTCTATGGGGATTTTGCAATACTGGTTACACGAAGACTTCCGTGTAATTAAACCAACTGAACAGAGTATTTTAAATATTTCCTAATCTGTTTTGGCACATAAAACTATACACAGGAAAATATGCTGTATATACTGCAGTTTACCTTATTATAGAAGGCAGTAATAATAATAAAGTTACTGTTTTTATTATTTAACCTGTAACATCTTTATACGACTGCTGCTACTACTAATTATAATAATACATCATAGAGTGATTACATAAAGGCATTTTTATCTTTAAAAGAGTAATGGATATAATATGTAATATATTTAAACATTTAAAAAACATGCATGTATATATACACACATATAATTTTAATATGAAATTATTCATATGGTTTCCTAAATAACGTTGTCCAGCACAGCGGTTCGCCTGGCGTCAGGTGATGCTGGCTGAACGTTAGCTAGCAGAGCTAGCAGCATGCTAACAGGCAGAACGCAGCGGAGGACAAACGTCAGCGTGCCGCTGCGCACATCGCACATCTATATTGAATTTCATGCCGTCGGATGATGCTCGTTGAACCGGGATGACATGGAATAGATGCTAACGGTCTGACAAAGCAGCCCCTCAAATGAATCGGTCGCGTAAGAGCCGAGCAGCGAGAGCGGACCCCCCCCCCGCAGACCACCTACTGATGGCTGATGATGGCTGCGGTAAATATCAAGGTCGGTTCTGCTGAACTGGTCGGTCGAACCGGCTGGAAAACGCGCGGCGCAGCTTACCGGGCAGTTTGAGGGCACGGGACAGAGCTGCAGCCATTTCCCCGCTTACGGATCCGCGAGGCAGCGGTGATGAACAGCTCGAGGGAACCGATCCGATCCAGGTTGGAGCTGCGCCCGCCCCGTTGCATCCTGGGACTTGGAGTTTTTCCTGTCACGCTCTGAGACCAATTTTGTTGTTGGTTCATTCGTATGCACAATACCGCAGAGGTAGTTGGGGAAAAAAATATATATATATCTGTTGTATACAATATGTGTGAAGACTGTCAGCCTGTATCATTATTTTATTAGGGGGGATTCAATAAATTCAGCTAATAAATATAATAAGGACTTATACCAATAGAAACTGGTTCACACAGTTTAATGCATTTATAGGAATATATATATATATGTAATGAGAGAATATTCATGTAAAAACAGACTCGGATAAGGCATCAAGTCATTACGGAAGAGGATTAGGGCCACATGTGGGTTCTGAGGAGTTGCAGGGATGTAGATATTGGGTCTATTGTCCGTTCCACTCTCCAGAGTTGAAGGTGGCTCTAATGCACCAAATGGATGCCAACCACCATAAAATAATAAGAAGAAGAAAATAGACCTTATTAACAAATAGTAAATGCAGGCTTAACAGGGCAAAAGGACAAAGGACAAACTTAAAGATGCTGAGAGGTTTTTGAAGAAGACTGATATAAAATAAGAGTAATGTTGTTGATTGACATCATTAGACAGGTTGAGGGGTTCTGTGTGTTAAGCTGCCACATGAGTTAACTTTAAATGGCTAACAGTAGTGACAGTATTAACTTTAAAATCGAGACAGATATAAGTCACGTATATTTTCACCATATAGCTAATACACAAACAGAAACACACTGAAATTATTGCTGTGGTGTTTTCTAAAGTCAAAGGTCAGACATTACCAGGTAACGCTATCCAACATCTTAATGCCATCAGCCTTCTGACCACAACGTTACATGTAGGAAATGGTTTATGTTGTTGTATATGATGTCCACTTTTAGCCAGGTCAAAATTAGCCATGTTCATATACAAAGTATGTAAAATGTGCATTTTACAACATGTTATTATCTATCTCTATCTATCATATGACTATATCTGTATATTATACACGATCAGTCATAACATTCAGGCAGCACGGGCACCCTGAGCGATGGGTGTATATGTCACGTGTAAAATGAAGGAACGCTCAGCCCCCAAAAACAAAAGACCAGTACATTTTGCTGAACTGGAACTGAAGAAGTGAGTGACCAGCACCGGTCATGTCATCACCCGCTACTTTCCAATGGCAGGTATTTGTCTTGAACACGTGAAGGGGTCGGGGTAGGTCCTGGTCCCGCGAGGCATCTCACAAAGTAGGTAAGTCACCTCAACGAGCAGACCTATACCCGTTCAAAAATTCATCTCGTAAATTTGAACGAGGACACGGGCGTCACCCCGCGTCGTTATTTTCCTTACTCATCAGTTTAAGGCATAACCAGTTAATCGTCGAGGACCGACATAGACGCAATGTCCAGGTGTTCTCTGTAAGGGTGCCAGCTATGGTTCACTGGCACATTGTTTATTTTCGTTTCAACCAACGGTTGCGTGTGTGTTAAATAATAGCTTGTGGGAATACAATACGACACAGTGTTATGATGGTTCTGAACAACATCTGTTGCACAAAACACTGTACATTCTGTGACAATTCGGCGCAAAGGCTCATGGGTACCGATGCGACGTCGCCATTTGCATTTTGTCAAGAGTAATCGATCGCAGATTATTTATTTTTAACGGTACAATGATTCGTTACGACCCTAATCAATGTAGTATGTGTGTTTCAACATTACATCGACTTCATTCTTAAACTTGAAGCACGCGATCAAGTAACAATGGAACTGGAAGTATGAAATATATCGTCAGTTTCCGACAGCCAGTTTGCATTCGGGGCAAATCGGCATCCGTAGACCTAGCTAAAACTTCTCGTTCACGCAGGCGCTGGAGCGTTGTGAGAAAATGGCAGACGTCTCTTTGGATGAAGTGATACGACAGCGCCGTATTAATCTCAAGGCACCAACTAAACGGTATGAAAATAATCAATGCACAGATGGTGTTAGCTTATTAAAGACGTGGCAACTTGTAGTAACATTTCTAAAGTCATAACGAGTATTGAGCGCTATTGAAAGCTAGGTGGCTACCGTAAGCTAACGTTAGCCAGTTGCACCCAGCAGCGAGTACATTGTAAACGCTAGGCTAAGTAAGTTAGCTGTAGGCCCTTATGTCTGAAGCCACTTATCGCTACATTTGGAAAACATGGATTCGTTATTCAACCAAATCGCTACATTTGGAAAACATGGATTCGTTATTCAACCAAATTTCGTTTTCTAACCAAATCTATATTTAGTAGTCGTGAATACGCAGAAACTGGAAAAGCTGAGACCATTTTGCTTATGTTTGTAGCTTCCCTCGCCAAGCGTAGCTAGTTATTGAGCTAATATTTATGTTGGCAGCAACAAAAGTAGTTGCTGAAAGCTCCGGGCTTATCCAAATCCCTGTTTAAAACTTCTTATTTTCCTTCGCCAGTGTGTAAAGAAGTTCAGGAGAAATTATATTCTCACATTGAACCACCAGCACAACAGCCATTGCATGCGTCCCCCACCCCCCTGTGCTGTGAAAAGAAAAGAAAAATCTAGTAATAAAATAACCTTTTGTAAGTGTTACTGCTAACTTAAAGATGTGGAATCCTATGAGTTATAGTACCGTTGATGAATTTAAAGAAACGTGTTTTCTTTCTATCAGACCCATGTTTGGACGGGGTGCAGGAGGGATTGGCAAGAGTTTCGATGCCAGGCAGAAGATTGGGGTTAATGATGTCAGACAGCGGCTTGGAGGAGGAGCAGGTAAGGGCCACCATTAATATCTAGAGACGAATAAAAATGCTAGATGACTTATGCCTTATAGTCAGTGAAAACCAACGGATCAATGAGTGTTGTCGGAATTTATACTAAGGTCACCCACAATCTTCTTCCTGTCCCCCCCCCCCCCAGGGTTTCAAGTGAAAGACGCCAGAGAAAAGCTGGGTCAGAAAGATGCTCGCTTCAAAATCCGGGGCAGGGGAGGAGGCGCAGTAGCGGGAGGAGTGCAAGATGCTCGTCAGATGATAAACTCGCGCAAGCAGGGTCAGTTTAGTGTCCCTGCACAGACCACTCAGAAAACAGCAGTACCACACCAACTACAGAGCCAGACGCTTGTGCCACAGATACAGATACACACCAACAATCTTGACGGTGGGAACACAAGGCAGTTTGCCCCTAATGTACAAGGACTTAATGTGAGGGGTAGCGCTGCACCTCAGCTGAGCAGTAATAAGAGAATGATGGATGCTCGTGATAGGCTGAGCCTCAAGAGGAGCATTGGAGGGACACAGACAGTTGCTGCCCCACCTCTAAAAATAACCAAGACCATCCAGGTGAGGTTAATATAAGTTGCTTTGTTCTTAAATCAGTGACACAGCCTGCATGTATATGTATGTATAAAAGCACGCTGTCATGCTGACGGTCCTCTAATGTTTTATGTCTCTTTTTACAGCAGCGTCCAGTTGGGATGTTAGGTGGAATACGTGCAGCACCACAGGTAGAGCTGTTTTTCTTGGCATATTTAAACATGACACACTGAGATTAATTCATGTGTTGAAAATATTCCTCTGAAGACCAACAAGAACAACACTTTCCCTTGTATAATGGCTAAGATTGTAAAACATGGTACTGAAATAGATTATTTTGTCTCCCGCAGCCTGTTACAAATGAGCCCGATGGCATTGCCAGTAAACAAATAAAGATCACTACAGCTAATAGTGTGCTACCATCACGGGTAAGAGCTGCTTCATGACAGCTGACCTTCCATAATGAATCAACAGACTCAAGCGCACACAGATTATTGCACATCCAGTCTCTCCACTCTCCAGTACCATTAAACTCTTCCTTTCCATTTCTTTATTTCGTACAGTCTGGTACAGTCGGCCCCTCATTCTCCATGTCAGCCCCAATCACCAAGGTGGTTAAAAATGATGCTTACACAGCCCCGCGTCCTCCGGTCCCTGTGGCACCCACCCGGCCCAACACCAGCACGGCTGCTACCCGGTCCTCGGCTGCAGCCTTACAACCGGTTTCCAGGACTCTCCAGCAAAGCGCAGCAGAAACCACCACAGCAGCTCCTGCTCCACCTCAGGTAAATATTCCTGTGTGCGTCTGTAGCTCAGTATGCACTCCTTCCCCACCTTTTGTAGCTTGTTTCCTCCTAATATTATTATTAATTTGCATATACCTTGCAACAAATCGATAACATTTCAAATTGAACCTGTTTAGAGAAACCAACCAAGTTACAGTTGACTGATAGTTTAGCAGGCCAGTTAATTAGAAATACTCACACTGAGAGCTGTTTGTATGGATTGATGAATTTAGAATGCTTCTCATTTGTCAAAGACTCCCCTGGCTAACAATACCTTTTCCATCACTGAACAGTCCCCAGATTTAATAATGTGACCAATAACATTAGCTATGTCAAACACTTTGTAGATGAGTAAAATTGTGTTTTAGTAATTTATATTATGGATATGTGTCCACTCTAGGAATTGATTCCTGTCCCAAGCACTACTTTAACTTTTACTCTCATTATTCTTGGCTCCTCCCTCATTCCCTCACAATAAAAAGGCTGATCTGAATGCTGATCTCCTGTCAGTATTTGGCGTTTACCCCAGCAGTTAATTTTTGGATTTAATACAGGTAGACTGACATCTGTTCTGTGCTCACAGAAAAGTTTAATGTGTCCTTGGTTTTCCTACACACAGTCGCTAGAGTGTGCAGTACCTCTGAACATGATGCCATTGCCAGAGGATTGTGTTTGTAGAGAAACCCAGAAGTGGTTTTTGTGAGCTGACCACTTCATGATGGTGGCAAAACGCAATAGCCCTAACAGTAATGGTGGGAAAACCTAGATTATCAGGCTAAGATAATTTTCACCATCACCATCATGCTTGCACACATTTTCAGACATTTTCATTGCATATGTTTGATTATGTGGTGTTTGTCATTTTTCTTTCTAGCCTGCTTTCAGTCCTTTGGAGGGGACAAAAATAACGGTGAACAACCTGCATCCCCGGGTCACTGAGGAAGACATAGTTGTGAGTAAATCGCACTGACTGATTGCCAATAACCTTTTGTTATGTTTGATATTCAATGATGCGCTGAGGGCTGCAGTGCTATGATGACTCATTCAGCGTGTGTTTGTCCGCAGGAGCTGTTCTGCGTGTGCGGGGCCTTGAAGCGAGCGCGGCTGGTGAAGGTGGGCGTGGCTGAAGTGGTGTTTGTACGTAAAGACGATGCCGTGAGCGCATACAGGAAGTACAACAATCGCTGCCTGGATGGTAAGTGCCAGTAGCAAGGACGCACACATCAAATGGCTCTCTGAGGTTTTTGGCACTGGCTTCTGTTTTGCATGCAGGTCAATGACTACAGAACTGATGAGAATTTTAGGGACATCATTGGATATGTTTTGTTAAAAGTTGAACTGAAGGATGGCCAAGTTAGATATAGTGAGCATCACTGAGACTGCCTTTATCCAGATTGATAGAGTTTTGGTGTGTCTGTGTGCCATAGATTTATTGTGTTTTCTTCTTGTCCACCCCCAGGCCAACCCATGAAGTGTAACCTTCATATTCAGGGAAATGTCATCACGTCTGATCAGCCCATTCTATTGTAAGTGAGCCTGCAGGGCCTCATTCAATCTTTTCAAATGAATCTGTAGTTGACTGTGAGCACACATGCTCATACTTTATTTTGCATATTTCCTATGAACTGCTGTTTGCCTCTAACCCAAGTGACTGAAATGCATGTTAACCGTTTATTTATTTTAAATCTAAAGAACAGTGGCATTGCTTCAATTGATGCAAGTAATCAGCTGCAAACAAGTGTAACTCCACCCTCAAGTTCTGCTAGAACCATCTCTCCCAGCATATTTTAATAAATGCAATGAGTGAGGGAATAATTAGGGGGCGTGGTATCGTGGCTATGACATGAGGGAGACTCACTGACACTGACTAGTCTTCTTTTAATATACATTTCATGACATAGACAGGTCCCAACTGGTTGACTCTTTGTCAACATTGGCCCAGGAAATGCTGATATTTCTTTTTTTATACATTTAGTAAGAAATGTCAATATTAGCACCACCATTGGTGTGTTTCATCATTTTCGTTAGAGTCTGCATAAAGGGAATTCAGAGATATGTTTCTACAGACATTATACATACAAACTATTTGCTGAAAAGACTGAGGTATGTAGTAGTGAATTGTGGAGTTAAACTGCTTTGCACCTGGGCCCAAAATCACGGCTAGCTGACACACTGGAACCCGTGCTACTGCTTATTTTTTCACAAATTTGAAACCTAATTTTATATACATGGTCATGAAAATAAAGCACATTTGTCTGTGGTGTGACAAACTCGGAACACATATTTATCATAGCTTTACACAGACTTTAAGCAGTGACACTCCAGGCAGTATTTATTCACTGCCTTATTTGAATAAGCGTTTTGAGTGTTTAGCAAGCTATTTAGTGTGACATTGAACTGCCTTTGACTCAGGTAACATATGCAGTGATTGGATTATTCAGTCTAAATTATGGATGTGCTGTTTCCGGTTGACCACTCACAGTACTAAGCTAGCGACACACTGATATGTCATTGCATTTGGCTGTTGCTGTGTTTGTAGCTTGCACTATCCACTAGAGTTTTAAGGAATTAAATGCTTTCTGCACAACTATCATTTTTTTAGTCCTGTAGAAAATGTGACATGCCCTTCTCCTTATTTCCTACAGGAGGCTCAGTGACACTCCAGGCACAGGCGGTGGCACAAAGAAAGACGGTTTGCCCCCCTCCTTGACTCGCCCCGCTGGTCAGCGAGCCTCTTCTCAGCCCACTCCCGAGGTGGACCCTCAGACCATCCTCAAAGCTCTGTTCAAGTCCACTGCACAGTCCACCTCCACCGCTGAGCCCCCCAGCTCACAGGCCACTGCCTTTCGCATCAAGATATAGCTCATGTCTAGTGTGGATAAACTGTCTGTTCATAAACATATTACTGCATTCTCAGTGTGTCAGCAGGCAGCCTACATTTTCTCCTATGAAATTCATTTTTACACATTTGATAAACATGACTTATTTGAATGTGAAATTCATGGATACACAACATCTTGTTTTGGTTTTGTGGTATCCAAACATCACCAGTTGGTTCCTGAAATGGACCATTGGAAAGAAGTGATGTGATTTGTTGTTTTAATCTGATGTGGTGGGTGATGCCAAATCAAACTGGATGTGTACGGATTTTTTATTTAATTAAAAAAAAAAAATCTCAATGTAATGCCAGCCCATTTGGTTATGTTGAGGGTTTTTTTTTTTTTTTTAATACTCAAGTTTAACTCTACCTACCCCCAGGATCACCAAAAGAGGAGAAATGGTAAAAAAGAAAGAAACATTGACACTGTCAATTCGTTTTGTCAAGAGATGCATTATGTTTAAGGCCCTATACATCCACATAGGTGTTTTCATTTATATTGTCTGGAACTCTTCAGATTTTCCAGGCATGTACAAACCATAGAGATAAAATGGAATATAGACTAAACAAAAATCAAAGAAACATGACATAACTTCAACCTGAGAAGAGGTCTCACTAGCCAAAATAAGTGAAAACACTTGTTTGAGAAAATCAGGGATGGCCAGATATAATACCATAATTTCAGTAAACAGGTTTTCAAACAGTCATTATGTGGATATTTTTGTTTTTACCATCCTTGTTTCAACCAGATTCTTGTGTGCTCTGATTGTGACTGGTTTTACTTGGTTGTCCAGTTTTGAATCAGTATGTTTAATTCTTTCTAGTATACATTACACTCGATCTATGTTCAATGACTGTAAATTACTTTCTGATACTTTCCTGGTAGGTCAGTCAAGAAGAAACTAGAGAGGTCAGATCTGTCTGTGAAGTGTCGCCATTAAATATTTAGCTTTGTAGATGTCGGAGACTCATCTTTCCTGCCTGCAGTGTGATGATTCATTTTTCTAGAGGCCAGTGATTTACCTTCAGCATTTTGACTTTCTGAAAACTTCCACCTAGTAATTAAATTGCACATTTTCTATGTGCTATAGATATAGATAGCTGTGTGTTAGCACAGTGTGAATTTTCAGAAGCTTGATTCTATCAGTTTATCATAGCCATTAAATTTAGATAGTTAGCTACAGAGGAATTTCCTTTACATATTTACAACTAAAACCCAGCAGCCAAAAGTAATGAAATTGTTTGGAAGCTTGAATACACTAGCTCATGTGCTCAAAATTAAACTGAATAGTTATAATTTTTTTACCTCAAAAGACAGACCATTAAACAATTTGTGTAATGACTTTCTAATGTGAAGATTTCAGCAGCAGATTTTCATTTTACCTTTTGGTACAATCTTCATTTATGGTAGTTGTGCTGGAAAATGGTAAAATTGTACCATTTACAATCATTATGTAGGATAAACTAAAAAATAACGTAGATTTTATAAGACACCTCGTGTTTCAGATGTATTGTGAAACGGCTGTATTTGGAAATTCTTTTAAGTATGCTGTAGTAAAATAACCTATAATAGAAAAAACACATTCAAATCACACTTATATCTCGGTAATGTCAGTATGACATGCTTATTTTACAATAGATGCTTAATTTATTTCATGACTTTTTAATACGAAGTTCATCGTTAAATCTTTTTTGATTGCGTTTCCATTTATTAAAAAAAAAAGTGGTTTGTTTTAGTTGTACTTCCGGTGTGAAAGGTCACACCAAAATGGCGCCGTCCAAGAAGAAACATGCCAGTAGCAAGAACCAGCCTCGTATTATTCCAGGAGGGTTTGCAGGTATCGTTTGACAACATTAATGATATTAATTTCAGCTTGTCGCAACGTCGGAGTCATTTTACACGGTTTGGACTGACAGCTCGGTGATTACAGACAGATACCGTGCCGAGTGTTGGCTTTAGCTTTGTTTGTGGAATCTCTTGTCTCTCTTCGCAGTGCTGCCCTTACAGTTTAGTTCCGACAGCGTTGCACAACACAAGCTGTACGTGAAAGAGCACAAAGTACGAGCGGAGAAGAGTTCTCGCAGACCTCTGGACCGGACTTTATTTGTGCTCAACATCCCCCCGTACTGCTCACAGGTACAGTTGATGTAGCTGTTACTCACGGAATGGCCGACTGTCTGGTCGAGACCATTTGTTAATCGCGTAATTCTTTCTCTAACTGTTGCGGACTGTCATTGATTCCCTGCTGTTTGTGTTGCAGGCTGTTGTCAAAGAGTTGTTCTCGCAGTTTGGTTGCGTTCAGTCCGTGGAGCTGAGAGACCACCCGGGCTCCTCTCAGGAGTCTGGACCCAAGCTGTCCAAGTTCTTTAGACCAGTTGAAAAACAGGTTGGCCCGCACTGCTGCCGAGTTCTTCCTGCTGTAACACTATGAGCAGACATTCACTGGTTTCAGGTCATTATCATTTGACCGCTTGTGTCTCTGTCCCTGCCAGGGTTTCAAAGTGGGCTACATCGTGTTCCAAAACGCCTCCAGTTTGGCAGCAGCTAAATCACACCCACATGATGCGCCTTTGGTGGTCTGCACAGAGCAGCATCCAGTGAGGACAGGAGTACAGAGTGAGTGGTGCTAACAGTTCATTTGTCTTAATGCACGTTTTAATTTAAGATTTTCTCCTTTGATTTCATTTTGTGTTGCTTTGTATTTACTCTTAAATGCGAAATATAATGTTACCGTTTCAATGTGTGCCAGGTCCTTTTGATCAACCTCATTCATGTGAGTCTAGTGACACATTTGTGTTATATTGTTGCACTTTTGTATGCCAGAGTGGATCGAGCAGTACAAAGACGTCTTCATTCAGCCGGAAAACCTGCAACAAATAGTCGACTCCTTCATGGGAGAATTCGACAAGCGGAAGGAAGAGGTGAATATCCTGCAGCTCTTCCTCCATCACCCACCCTCCTGGTCCCTGTGACTTCAGCTTGTTTTCTTTGTCACAGGACGCAGAGAGGCAGCGGACGGAGGCTGAGCAGCAACAGCAGGATGAAGAGGGCTGGGTCAAAGTCACAAGAGGACACAAGGGTTCCAAGGCCCGCCCCCACAGTGAGGCAGCCAACCAGAGGACGCTACAGAAAGAGATGAGGAAGAAGAAGAGGAAGGAGCTCATGAACTTCTACACCTGGCAGCACAGAAACACACAGAAAGAACGTGAGTTGCAAATTTAGTTTGGTCTTTTCTTCATCTGCATGCTGGAGTTTGCCCCTGTTTGGTGAAGGAGATGTGGCAGCCATCAAGCTTTGTATGTTTAAATATATTTTGCTTTTTTCCAGATATCGCTGAACTGAGGAAAAAGTTTGAGGAGGATAAACAGAGAATATCTTTGCTGAGGGCACAGAGGAAGTTCAGGCCTTACTGAGTCAACTACCCCGATGCGTCTTTGCTAATTTCACTGCTTTTGTGTGTTGTAGCTACTTTATAAACCTGAGCATTTTGCTGTTAAACTTGATTTACTAATTTTCACAATTCTTTAATTACCAGCACCTCAAGACATGAATGACATTTGAGAAATCACTGATGTTGGTAGATTTGATTAAAAGGTGACATTCAGAAGGTTTGTACTCCTTGAAAAAAAGTTTGATTTTCAACAATCTGGTGTTTGGTGTACACAATCACCCATGTAAACCAAAAATCTTTTATTTGAAATGAAACAATCCTGACATAATTTGGTTGTTGTCTCCTGGCATATATATTAACAATGAAAGTGCTTGAAGTTGACTCTAAGCTAGATATAGATTAACCTTGCATGCAGGACCTAGTACAACATTTTCATAAAATTAAAATTTAATTTGTTTTTTTAAAAGCAACTAGCTCTGGAACCATTTGAACCAATGTTTGACATTTCCCCCCCCCCCAAAAACAAAATGTAAGTAGCCATAATGAATGACTATAGATTTGGATTTTATGATCAAGAATATCTACAATTAAATGATCACACCATGGTCCTAGTACCCTGTCATGAAGTAAATTACAAAGAGTACAAAAACAAGATTCAATGCACATCACACAAGGTGAAATGTTTTATTGAGATTGTTCGCCGTCAACTTGTGCATCACATGCTCGCTGCGCTTCTGGCTTGTGCCTCCTGATGCCGGACCACACAGTTAACAGGAGGATCAATAGCAGGGAAGCACAAACGCCGGAGAGCATATAAACCGTCACCTGTAACACTGAGGAGCAGAGTATCATTTAATTCAAGCATTGCTGTTGTTCCATCACACAGCAACTAATTTTTTTGTTGAGCAGGACTCACTCGTGTTCTGTTTCACACATGGCTGGTCCTCCAGTTCAGTGTTGTTCTGTCCCAGCAGCAGTGGCCCTAAAGAGACCAGCTGGACCTGGTCAGACTCAGACACCACCTCTCTTCTCTGTCTCTCGCCCTCAGATGCTGCCGGAGGAGAGGCAGATATTTAACAACAGCACAGATACACAGCGAAGGTGAAACATACAGGAATATACTCACAAATGATGGTGCAGCGCTGTGCACAGTCGACATCATTTGTGCAGATTTCCACCCAACAGTAGAAGTACATCTATGTGAGAGATTACACAAAGCCATATCTGCAGAGATGCACACTTTTATATTATTGAAATATGTGGCTGTGACAACCTTACTTCCTCCACACTTGGATGGCCTGTATGAGGGTCCACGAAGGCAAAGGTTTTGACATCAAACCTCCAGACTTGGGAGTGGGAGGTGGTCTTCCCCTGGTTGTCCACAGGGACAGAGCTTCTCATGTTGTCCAAAGGGTTGGGACATCTACCCAGGAGGAGGAGAAATTAGTTGCTCAGTCACCCTATACACATAATTTCAGTTTCTCATGTCAGGTTGCCACTGCAATTGCCTCCACTTTACCCATCATAGAGAAGCGTCCACACAGAGTGTCTGGACACAGGGTATGCAAAGCAATCCCGTACACGCAGAGAAAGCGTAGGGTCTGGGGACGGCTGGGCGATAGAGATCTCCACGTATGCAGCTTCACGCAGGGGCAAGGTCAGTGGGAGCTGGTCCTCGTGGAAGAAGGATGTGAAAGATGCATCTAGAAGAATAAATATTCACAAGTACAGTAACTAAGGTTTAAGGACTTGGCAATGCAAAACCAGGACTTGAGTGATTCTATACTGTTCTCCAGTTAATCACCTTTGGCTATTCTCATCTGCACTCTGATGGTTCCCAGTGCAACCACAGGCGGTGGGTTGGTTGCTGCATACAAGGACCGCATGTCTGCTGCACGCTTTAAATGCGATGCCTCATATTCACACTGAACCTGGAGACTTAAAACCCCCATACTCATCAGTACATTTGTCACTATCAGTATACTTTAATTGTAAGATAAAAATCAATTTCTAACCCGTAACAACTCCATCAGAGCCATTAGTTGTACAGTAGCGTACAGGGAATGCTAAAAAAATAAAAAACTTACCTAAATGGTGAATTTTTAGTTATACTTTTGGTATTCAGCTCCTCTACTTCCACCTCATAGATCAGCACATCTCCATCTACCTAAAAGCCAGACAGATGCAAAAGGATTCCTGCTCAAACATCTCAACTATTTACTGATATTCAAGTCAAATGCAAGAACAACTTTTCAGTGAGACAATTAGAACTCTATACATTAAATTAATGTAGATATTTTTTCTAAAATGCTGTGTTTATAAGTAGTTGTACAAACCTAATCATCTGCAACAAAATAAATGTTCTACAGCAACTGCTTAACCTTTAAATTGACCGCTCATATGATGGAAGTTTGTAAAAGAAGGGGATTTTTTTTTTTTAAAAATCCAAATACTAGATCACTTCTTTTAGAATCCAACTTTTGAGGAGTAGCAGTACCTTCATCTTTGCGCCACAATCCATGACTCCGATCTTGAAGATAGCCGTGTCTGGACTGGTGACCACAGGGACACACTGTGGCTGATCCTTCACAATGAGGCTGCTGGGGTCAACGGGCGGGTCGGTGTCTGTAGCCTTTACCGAGAACACAAAGTGTCCATCTGGAGAGCAGGCTGGAGGGGGTGTCAACACAGGAAAATGTAGACTTTTTATTTACACTTTAGCAAGTTGACCGTCTGTTCTTAGACGGAGGAAAGGCCTCACATAAATAATTTTCCTCATCACAAAAATCACTTCCATCCATAAAATAGTTTGATAGATAAGAGAAATGGCATTCTTACCATTGAGTCTGTAGTAGCAGGTTAAATCATCAGCATCAGAGCAGCATCCCAGTTTGTAGCAGGCATCAGTAGAAATGTTTTGGTGGCCACAGTTCACCCGTAGAGCTCCTTCTACGTCACAATTTCCAGGCAAGACTGGGGAAGAGGGAGTAAATTGTGTCGTGCCAAAAAGCCTCTCTGGTGTAATAATCTCCCCATCACTTGTAAATAAAATGATTCAGAAACTCTCAACCAGGCTCCAAAAAGGAAAGTGTGCCCATTTAAGTTTTGATTGATGAAACTGATGGAAGAATGAGCAGTGACTTCAGATATAGAAGACATGACTGTGTGAGTGAACTTGTTAAACGTTCGTCAGCGGTCTCCACTCACGTGTTGGGATCGGCTGAGTCCTCGGCCTGGATCTCTTTATCAGAGGACAGCTGATATTTACCCTGAACCATCGATCCTCTCCTGTCAGCTGTACCTGCAGAGGGACGACCACTTCGGTGGCCTGAGGATCAAAAAGGTCGTCACAATGTGGAAGAAGCCATACACCCACACTTATTTTACATTTGCACACACAGTGCATGTCTATATTCATCACTTGTTCTCAATGTGCAGCAAATAAGAGAGGCACCCTTGCATATTGAGTTTGGAAGGGGTTGCAATTTTGCTTGCTTTTTTAAAGAACAGAAACCTCAGTAACTCTCATGCAGGCCCTCTTTCTTTTTTTTTTACCTCAATCTGTGCATAGCAGCTGTCATATCTACTGAAGAACAAGAGGCTCTGATTTCTCTCCCTCCTCAGTGTCACACCACAGGACTCCTCAGATGGAGACAGTGGGATCTTGGCCCCGGTCATGTCTAAGAAAACATTGCGCACAAGATATTGATGGATTCGATGCAAATGTTGAGATGCTATTTTGAATTGACACTACGGAGTGAGTGAGCACTTCGTGCTCAAAGGAGTTACAACTTTTTTTTTTTTTTGTTCTTCTGCCATCCATCCATCTCAGGGGTTGGACGTATATCATTGCAGCGAACAACGAATCTTACCTTTCACGTGTATGTTACTTTTGACCAGCGGACCAAACGCAGCTCTTATCCTTCGGGCAGAGCAGGTGACTCTCGGCAGGACGAGCTGCTCCTTCGTTCGCTTCATCTGGACGGATGAGAAGCACCAACGGCGTTGGGCCACGAAGGCAACCATGAAGGAAACCAAATAAAGTTTGGCACAGTGGCGATTCATCTCCTTATAGTGTAGATATTCGGGCTAATACGGGTTTGGCGTCAGAAATATCGTTTTGTTTTTTTCCCTGTGACTTGGGGGGGAGGAGTCACGTGACTTCTAATTAGCGTTAATTAGCTTGAAGCTCGCTGGAGGACGCGCTTCATTACGTGTACGCGTGTTCAAGTCAAAAGGCTCGTCGGTGTCCACCTGAGAGCTGCCGGGTTACAGCTCATTTGGGAAGTAGGACGGCGCGAGCTGGTGATTAATAAGAAGGTCAACGTTTAAATAATACATATCGCGCTGCTGAGCACGTGCATGGCCCCAGGTATCCTCGGGGAGCCATTATGATGAAATCGTTGCGTAACTCAAAGACCTTGCCAACCTCACCCCCCCCTCCCCCCCTCCCTATGGCAATGTTTGTCCCCATCTAATTATTATATAAGCAATTTTTTAACATGTATTCACTGCTGTATCCTGTCACGGTTTCAAACGTAGGCTGCTGGGGTTTGAAACTATACTGCTATAATGAGCTGCTCGTCAGCTGAGTGCGGGTGGCTTTCATCTGCTTCATATGGATTGTGGAATATGGATTGATATTTGGAGTGGGAATGGCATGCTTTCGATCAAATGACGATTATTTGTCTTTCTTTACCGGGGCGCGTGTTCCAAAAGGCCGTGATGGATTTCAGCAGGCCTACCCCAGTGATGCCAGAGGACACAGAAGTCACGTGTTGAGGTCAAAACCTTTACTGGACCAAACCTGTAGCTTTTTACGCTCGATCAGATTTCAAACAACGGTCTAAATGGCAGCACACAGCAGTTTGTATGCTAAGGATGTTGACTGCCCCCCCCCCCCACCGGTAGATCACGGGTTGTCAGACGGTGTCGTGACGTCAGGCCTGTGACGTTTCTGTGGCAACCCCGTCGGGCTGAGAGAGTCGGACTTGAGCCCACTGGCATCAGGAGGTTAGAAGACGTCTCCCAATCATGGCTTTGAATCGGAATCATTCGCAGAACGGCGGCCTTTTGGTAAACAACGGGGAAAGGTACGTGCGTCGTGTTGCGTGTGTGTGTTTAGTGATGTTAACTAGCTGACAGTCGCCTCCCTTCTTCGCTTGTTTACCTTCTACTTTCCAGTGCGTAGGCACCGTAATGCTATCCAGCCGCTAGCCTCCAGCTAACTGTTAGCTAGCTGGCCTGGTTAACGTTAGCATAGCTTAGCTAGCTAGCGCTTCTGTTCCATTGTTGACGTTTGCGTTAGCTGTGTAGACCATCCAAACGTTGTGCTTACTGTTTTAAACTGTGGTAGTATAATATCATAAACATGGCCGACTGTATAGCGTCCGCGTATCGTGACAGGTTTAAGCAAGATGGCTAACTTGTAACGTTAGCCGACCATCCAAACAGGAAGTGACAGTAGCCTTCGTTTGGATGTTGACATCTCGCTCGAACAGTTCTCACATGCGCGTTCATGCGCTGTACCACACTTGCATCAGCAGATATTTCACAGTGACTTTATTTTCACCTGCTTCCCGTTCGTCCCAGTATTATAAGGGAATGTAAGAATGTGGAGCTGTCCTTCAGCGATGTCGCCTGCAAGACAGACCTGCTGAGGGGGACCAAGAAGGGCACCGTGTACCTCACACCATACAGGGTACAGCCGAAATGACACAGAGGTCATCTTCAATGTGTATATTCTCCCACATCCTGTTGTAACGCTCCCCACACACTCTCTCTCCTCTCTTCCCTCATTCCCTGGCTTAGTTGGTGTTCGTGTCCAGTAATCCCAAGGACTGCTTGGGTTCAGCCATGTTCCCCTATTATCTGATGAAGGGCTGCAGCATCGAGCAGCCAGTCTTTGGAGCCAACTACATTAAAGGGACCGTGTCGGCTGAAGCTGGTGGTAGGGGGACCATTTGCTTTTTGCCCTTAACTTGAATTTGATTTGATTTTTGGTCAGTAATGCTAATTTGTGTTGAGGTGCAGTATCCTCCTGAGACCCAGCCTATTCATTTATGTCCTCTGGAGTGGACGTTGGTCTTTGGTCTATATCTTTTGACTCATTTGAGTTGCCCTGCTAAGTCCTGGTGTGCAAAATAGAGGCCACCCTGGCATTTCCAATGACAGCTCATGTGTTTGGGTGGAATGAGGGGAACATTGTTTTCATGCCGAGACAAAAAAAAAGTTAAAATGGAAGATACTTTTCTTTTATCCCCTCAGTTCTCAGGAAGATGTTTTAGCCAAGAGCAAACGACCACACTTGCCCATCACACATGTTGACATTCACAATAGTGCACCAGTGTGGCTTTATTTGATATAAATACAGTCGACTCTCTCATCAGGTGGCTGGGAGGGCCAGGCCCATTTCAAGATGTCATTCCCCAGTGGAGGAGCCATAGAGCTGGGACAGGATCTCTTCAAACTGGCCACAAATGGTTTGCATGCTAGTTTCGTTAATCACTGTGTCCCACCTTGTACAATGCTACATTTTCATTTAATACTCCTTAATACAGGGGTGAAAAAGTATGATTCCTTCACCAAAGTAATTAAATCGCATTGTAAAAATACTACGTTCAAGGTTGACAGCTTAACAATGAAGAAGTATAAGCACTAAATGTACTGAAGGTATGCCCCAATATATATATACACACATACATATATATTTTCTCATCCTGTGTTTCAGCTTCTCGTGCTTCTCCTGCACAAAGCGGTGCCGCCTCTTATGGCTATCCTTCACCTGGAATGATGAATGGCTATGGCCAACCTTCTCCTGCTCCTCCCGCCTATCCTTACCCACCCCCTCCCCAGCAGAATGGATTCTACCAGGGCCCTCTCCCTGCTGCTGGCAACATGGGCTACCCCTGTCCAACAGCCACTGCAGGTACAGAATTCAGTTTCTGTAATATGACGTGTGAGAAAGATTTTGCTGAATAATAAATTAAATGTAGTGCTATTAGGTTGGTTGAACAGTAAATGTAATGTGCTAAAATAATTTTCACTCAAGGACCACTTACAAGCTTTTTACTGTAGATTTCTTTCACCGTCAATAAATGTAATGTAGAAAAAGCCAGTAAGATGTGCACAGACTTTCATAGTTTTTAGCCTTTAGCAGTGCACACATTTGTTTTTGTGTACACTTTTTTCGTGAAATGTCCTCATTGCACATAAGTAATAACCCTTAAGGCACCAATGATGCTGTAGTTCCGCTAGCTCTTTTTTTTTTTTTTTCTCGTTTTCTTTTTTGTTGTTGTGCTTGCTGTCTAATCAGACTGTAACCTCATTTGACCTTGAAACTCTCATCGCTTTTTCTGTCTGTGTTTCAGGAATGTACCCATCTGGTTTTGACTACATGGCCCCACCTCCTCCCTACCCTGGGCCACCCCAAAATTGGGCTGCACCTCCCCAGAACTGGACAGCAGCAGCAACACCACCACAACCTCCAGGTCTCTTTCTCTCTCTCTATATTTTTTTTCGTCTATGTATGTCTGTGTCACTGCACCCGTCAGATCTGATCTGTCTGCCTCAAAGTGACTCATTTCGAATCACGCCACCAAGAAAGGGGTGCTGATGTCTCATCTGCTACACATCAAAATTAGAAAGCATAAACAAACTGCCCTCCCCATTCTCTTTTTTTAGCACCTTGTGGATTTTTGGTGAAAACAGTCTCACCCTGCACATCGGTGCTGAAATGTCAGTTTGGCGTATCTCCACTTTAGGATGAACCTTAGTAGACCTTTGCCTCCGTGTATCCTCGGGGTGTGCCAGTAGATTTTGTCTCGAGGATTCCTGGAGCTTTCAGTTGTTGTTGCTTCATATGACTAACGCTGTGCTCCTCGCATCATTTCTCCTTACAATGTTAGGAGCTGTAGCATCTGTTCCTAAATATGTTCAGCACTCATCACTGTCTTGTCATGTCTCATTTTATGCACAGGTAACTCCAAGGCAGCTGAAGCAGCAGGCAACGCGTACTACAATCCCAGCAACCCACACAATGTCTACATGCCCATGGTAAGCTGCTTTGCTTGTCTTCTCCACTTAAAGTTGGAAGTGACATGTGAGTTCTCCTTTAGTGTATAATGTAATTTCTTTTTTTTCATTTTTTTTATTCTCGCACAGGAGCGGCCTCCACCATATGCACCTTATCCAAACTCTCCTGGCAAGAAAAACAACTGAGGCTCACACACCACTTTACTTCAGTGACACTCCTCCCTCTTCCTCTGTATCTATAATATATTCTAAAGCAAGGAGTAATGTTGATGGTTACCTACTCTATTGTAGAATACAGAAAAGAAAATGCAAGTGTTGGAGGGCTCAAAGATGTCAGCGATAATTCACCAATTAATATAATTTTGGATAGTGGACTACACATCTATTAAATACTCTTATTTTTCCCTTTTTACAGACGTTCATTTAAAATGATTGACAACTTGTAACTCTGGCTTTTTTGACATTATTAATATTATTATTATTATTATTATTATTATTATTATAACATTCTGAGTGATGGGATTTATTTTATTCTGTCTGATATCTCTAACACGTTGGTGAATTGTGTTAGGAGCTGAAAGGAGGAGGCAGTATAGGGAATGTATTTTTTAAGACAGAGATTTATTACCAAAACATTTTGTAGCAATTTCTTGATTGCAGTTCCTATAGTTATTAACAATAGCGACTCCTATTATAAGAGGTATTTTTGCAGTATCATTGAAGTGCAGTGTGTGTTTCCTATTTTGTTTTGCGTTGAGTAGTTATCCATATAAAAACCAGAACTGGGTTAAATAGTGTTTAGTAATTGAATATCTGAGTGATTCTCATACTATGAATAGTAATACAGCGAGTTAAAGTTTCCTTCACATATGACCAATGTGATCCTGCACTACATCAGTTATATTACATTAGTCTAAATAATTCCACTCATCGTAAGTTAATTCATGCAATGGAGGTTTTTGTTATCAAAAGGAGCAGTGCAGTGTTTGAAACGGGGGATCTGATAGATTTCTCACATCAGTCTTTGTAAGTGCAATATTTCAACCTCCCATTTACAAGGTTATAGGTGACA
>JAVQJF010009216.1:0-13142 GCA_036023855.1 Gadopsis marmoratus | reverse complement strand
AATTGTTGGGTCTGTAGATATAGAGTTTGCTTGGACTTGCTCTATATTTACAAGTGCTATGAGATAACTTTGTTATGATATAGCGCTATATAAATAAAATTTGATTTGATTTGATTTGTAGCTGTGTGTAACAGTGTGTAGCTGTGTGTAACAGTGTGTAGCTGTGTGTAACTGTGTGTAGCTGTGTGTAACAGTGTGTAACAGTGTGTAACAGTGTGTAGCTGTGTGTAGCTGTGTGTAACTGTGTAGCTGTGTGTAACAGTGTGTAGCGGTGTGTAGCTGTGTGTAACGGTGTGTAGCTGTGTGTAGCTGTGTGTAACAGTGTGTAGCTGTGTGTAACTGTGTGTAACTGTGTGTAGCTGTGTGTAACAGTGTGTAACAGTGTGTAGCTGTGTGTAACTGTGTGTAGCTGTGTGTAGCGGTGTGTAGCTGTGTGTAACGGTGTGTAACGGTGTGTAGCTGTGTGTAACAGTGTGTAGCTGTGTGTAACTGTGTGTAGCTGTGTGTAACAGTGTGTAGCTGTGTGTAGCGGTGTGTAGCTGTGTGTAACGGTGTGTAACGGTGTGTAACTGTGTGTGTTTCCTGCAGCGGACAGCAACGTGCTGTTCTACCTGAGTGACGCAGTGACCCAGCTGCTGCGACATAAAGAAGAGTACACGCAGTTCGGGCTGATCCGTTACTTTGCTGAGTAGTACGTGACACTATACATGCTGTTGCATCTCCACCTAGATGATATTGGAAAAGTACAGAAAATAATTTCACTACAACTGATCATTGATTTTCATGTTGCAACCCCAAACAGCTTGTCCAATGGTAGGACGCCTATCCTACTCCACTGCTAATATATAATATATGATAATGTGTAACAAAACACACATATGCACTTAAGGCCTTCTGAACTATTCAAATAATGAACGGGATAAATAAATATACATTGCGTGCTTGTACACTGCCTTTGTAAATATGATGCAGAAAGCCAGCATTCGCCTTCGTACTGAATGTACAGCATGTAGCCAATGTAATCTCTGTGAAACTACGTCACCAGTTAGACTGGCCTGCTAACGGAGATAGTTTGTGGAAGTAAACACAACAAAGTGCATCTCGTGTTTCATTTTTAGGCAAGGTGGAATTTGCTTCTGTTTGTAATTCGTGTGTGTGTTTGTAGTTTCAGCAGTGTGAAGAACAGTAACCACATCCTCTTCAGAGAGTATAGCTACGTCAGGGCCACTCCTCACAACAGAGTCTCCTTCATCAGAGTCTTCTGGAGATGCTACAGACAGATCGGCAAGAACGGAGGTGACTGAGATCCAGAAATAATCGGAACCTTTTCTGTTTTGATAATAGATTGTGATAGTCATGAAATAAGTGTCCCTTTCTCTATATAAGTCCACGATTATAGGTTATAACATGAGACTGACTTTGAAAGTCCTAGTTATTATGTTGTGTTTTTCTGACTGCTTAAGTGACATTAAGAGGTACTGCACTCTTAAATGTGTTTTTTGAACTGTAAAATAAATGATACGACTGTACTGTGCTGATGTTAATATTGACATTTTTTACCAAATGTATCCAGGGTTAGGGTTATCGCTGGGAGAGAGGGTTCGGGCAGAATTTGAGGATGTAGTTACCCTTTTAATAATAAGTCACGTCACAGTAATACACAGTGGTGTGCTGTCATTAGTTGCCTAATATTAATTTGTTGACTTGCAAAACCCAGTTGGCTTGACCGGTTGGTGTAATTGTCTTTAGCATGAAATCAAAATGAGATTTATGTCTTGTTGTTCTTTAGACTTACTGTCCATGCTGGAGTTCAGGTCTCTGCTGCAGTTATTGTGTCCAGATTTCCCACTGGAGATGGTGCAGAGTGCAGCCAGGTCAGTGCATGGTAACACCACAGGCGACACACAATACTCTTTCCTTTCTTAGCTAATTTCCCATCATCATATACACGTCCTGCATCATCAAAGCAAAGATCCATAATCCTAACGGCAAAGCAAAACAAAAACACATACAACACACTTTAACCCACATATAAAACAAACTTACTCAACCTCCGTATCTTCATATCTGATCAACTTAAATGAAGTACATGAAATATAAATCAACACATGAAGAGATATGTTATATAGATATCTCTTCAAATCAGATTTCATGTTCGATATTAGCTTGTTGTCGCTTATTATACATCCTCTAGTTTTTAATACTGGCTGTTCATTCACCTGATTGTTGTAAGTCCTGTGTTATGTTTTTATGTTTCCACACTGCCATTGTTTCTGTTTTCTCCAGATTAATTTTATAACCTGGGACCATTGAAGAATATGTAAACAATTTTCCAAGTTGGTTAAATGCATCCATCCATTCTACCCGGAGAACAGGCGCACGAGGAAACGTGAAGGGCCCAAGCCGGCCCGTTTCTATTAATATTTACCTAGTCTGACTCTGGTCTGCAAGCCCTTATATTGCTGAAAGAAAAAGGAGTGGAAAGTGGTCAACCCAGTCTAGTACTCTCCTCCAATGTAAATGCTTTTTATGCGTGTTGTATTATGGCAAAACATGTACCGGCATTTGTTTGTAAGTGTCTATTTTTAATGAACCCTGTTTGACTCATATGTATGAAATCTGGTAAAGCCTTTGCTAATCTATTACAGCAGTTTCCGCAGTTAATTAAATGTATGGCTCATGACTTATAGCTTGGTACATAGCTTTAGGGAGGACTGAGTTATTTGACAGGTATCTTATCATTTGAATGAATAAGGAGCCAATATGTCCACAGTTATATACACTTAAATGCTACCACTTGCAGTCACTTAATTATGACTAGCTTTCGGCCACGAGAAGGTGTCATCAGGTGGCTTCCAACTTTCCTCAGATGTTTCGACCCTACCTCCCAACCTGTGTGCAGCTGTTTTCCCATCCCTTCCTGCTGTTCCCAGAGTTGTGAGCATCCTCCATGCTGACTGCGCTGGGAAACCCGTGCAGCCAGGCCTGCCACGCTTTCTCCCTGCATTGTTGCACCAGGTCCTGGTACTTGGTGGCTTTCCTCTCCGAGGCCTCTTCACATGCATCTTCCCACAGGATCGTCAGCTTGATCACAGTGATCTTCCTCGGCTGATCTGACCATATGACCACGTCAGGCCTCAGAGATGTTTGGACGACCTGGGAAAGTGTATTTTCTTTCCCAGGTCCACCCTCATCTTCCATGACTGCCGCCTGCAGCAGGCTCATTTTTGAGGGTGGCTTCTGCCCTTCCCTGACGAACTGTGTGGATGGGGCTGGTGCCATCTGTATCTCCCCTGGCTAAGTGCAGTCTTACACCCCGCCAGTATGTGCATCAACATCAGCGTGCTTTCTGCCTGGGCCACTGATGTGTACGCAGCCTACTTGCGTCCTGATCTTGTGGGGACTCCTCTGACCTTTTTTTTTCGCTGGAGTTTCTGTAGATCACCACAGCCCTGCATTTTGCCACCTTGAACTCTTCGACCACTGATGATAGGGGTAGCTGTAACAAACCGGCCCTAAGGTATAAGCCTACTAACACGAAGCTTGCTGTAATTTCAAGCCAGTAGTGGAGCTTCTTGTTTTCTTGCCTCTCGACTCCTTCCACATGGGTATCATGGGTACTTCGTATATTGTCAGTAGCCTCATAGGCCTTGGTAGCAGACCATGCTGGAAGAGCCATGCATTGAATTTTCCTGGTAAGTCTGATCCGTCAATCCCTCTCAGCCACTCATCTGCCTGCTTCTCTGTCCTGGATACATTGTTTTTGTTGTTGAGAGGCATCACACCACTTTCTTAGGCGTTTTATTGGATTTTTCTCGATTGGTGATTTAATCTCTCCCTGGACTAGGAGCTGGAACTTGCTGGTCACTTTCCCATTTTGGCCCTCTGGATTCCTTCCCTGCCGCTGTTATGAGCAGATTAATTTCCATGGTAAATACTGTAAGATGGGGGAGATGGTGAAGCCCGTTGCGATGCCCTTTTCCAGGTCCTGCCACTGGGTTGTAAAGTTGGTGGTCTTGAACCTGCAACTTGATTCCTCCAAAGTAGCTGGTGATCATTCCCTGATGTGGCGAGGAATATGGTATTGTCCCATAGCTGCACTGATGAGGTCATGAGGGACTGCCTTTGCTCTCCCTGGCCTCACAGATCAGTTGGTTGTTCAATTCAACAGGAAATCTGTCTTTATTATTAAATCTTCTCTTTATCTTTTTGAATTAAATCTGTAATTATTGACCATCCATAATCTTGTTTGGACAATTTACTTCCCAACTCTTGAAAAGATTTTCAAAATAATTTAAAATTTTTTTTGTACTTTTGTTCACAAATCCAGAGAGGTCACACCTTTGTTTGGTTTTTACAACTTTAAGATTGCATGATGAGAAAGTAGGCCCCATTAAAGTAGTATTCAAGTACAGCGTAGTCATCATGTATTTTACTGTGCTATATGTTACAACAGACCTAACAGAAATGTAATATCACCTCCTGGTCATTATGTGCAGAATACCCCCCCCCCCCCATTTAACTGGCAGCGTTTTTACATTTATTTGCATGTTGCATACCACTCAGAATGTTTGGTTCTTATGCACTTACTGTTTTGTCTTTGCCATGTGTTCCTGCGATGGATAGTTGGGTCCCTTAGTGACCAGTTCATCACTGGATTTCACTGGTTGACAGTAGACTGATGCAAATTGTAACTGTTGTTCTGTTCTTGTCCTGTAGAGTTGCTCTGATGGACGACGCCGTAGATTGTCTGATGTCTTTCTCTGATTTTCTTTATGCCTTCCAGCTGCAGTTCTACTACCAAGGTGCAATAGAAACTACGGTTTCACATTGGCTATGTACAGTATGTCTGGACTTACACGTTCATTCAGTTTGGCTGTAACACTTATTAACATGAATTTGTTAGTGATATATGATATTTCTCAAATAACATTTTAAAGTTAGAATTTGATGCTCTGTAGTTGGATTGCTATACTGATATCTTTTGTGGCTATTATGAACAACAGGTATTATGTTTAATATTTCTAACTTTGACTATTTCGTTACAGACTGATTGTTGTTTAGCGCTTTATGGGGCAAAACTCTCCTACTGTTGATGAAATAGTTTTAGGATGAGAAGCTTTGCTCTCCTTAAGGCTCCTTAAGAGAGACACATGTACACTCTGAGGAAACCTCTCATACACCACACTGGAATGATCTCTGTAAGCAGATGTCTGATATGAAAATAAATAAAGTCATAAGTAAAAATCATATTTGATGAAAGACATTGGTAGCAGTCAAATTCCATTAACAATCAAAAGCTGAATAAATCTGAATTTAACCCCCTGACATCCAACTGCCCATTGTCCCCTGTGTATGTAGAGTTCCTGGAAAGTGTGCTGGTGATCTACCAGGATCTTTTATCGGGGAAGAGTCCTAACACTGTCATCGTCCCCACGTCCACCTCCATCGAGCAGCTCCCCTGTGTGGCTGCAGAGGAGAACGACAAGGAGGAGCATCAGCAGGATGGGGTGGAGCCATCCACTCTGGCTCAGTGTATAGACGCCCTCTGTGACAGGTTCAAGCGCAGGTAAAACACATTCTAGACCTCAGTCACTGGGGTAGAGACACCCTATAGGAACTTGTTCTTTGGCATTATAGTATATATTCTATTTAAAAGAAAAGACATGACTGCCAGAATATAATAATAATATGTAGACAATGTGTTGTTCAGCTGTTCTAAACATGTTGTCTACATGTCATTTTCACATATTTGTAAGCTTTTGGTACACCTTTCCATTTTGGAAAGGTCAATGTCCTCATTTCCCATTGGCTGCTCAGGATTCAGGCCAATGTCTAGCAGCACCATAACACTTGAAAACATACTATGAAAGTATCTGTATTACATTGCACTATTATTTGTTTTCATTAAGGTAAACATGATAAGTATAAGACAAAATTAATTAATTAATTAATGTTAATTAAATAAAACCTTAAAATTACAAAATTAAAGGAATTAAACTGATACAACTAAATAAAATGTAAACTGTAACAGTGAAAATTATATAAATCATTTCAAGAAATCATTAAAGAATAAATAATAATCATCATTAAAATAAATTAAAACGTCAGCATTTATGCTACAGTGTGTAGCAGGTAGCACTGTGAATGATGTTAAAAGTCTATGCACATAAAATACAGTTTGTCAAGTTACTAATACCACACGTTTAACGCAGATTTAAAGCTACGATAAACACAGAGACAAATACCACCCGTAGTTCTAATTGTTGCTGCACTACTTGGCTATAAGGTTTAGATTTAGACTTTATTGTCCCAGTGGGAGATTTGTACACAGATAAAATAAACACAGCAGCATACAGATAAAGACAATACATAGCCTCCATAAATACATTCATACATGCCAGCACCACCGCTGTCGATGCAGTGCTGCAACAAAGCAGGGGACAAAACTGCTTCTGAAGCGAGCTCCCCTTCATTTTAAGGCCCTGTATCTCTGTCCAGATGGCAGACGTGAAGTGATTGGTGATTGAGGGGGTGATCAGTGTTGTTTGCTATTGTGAGTACTAGACGTGTGGTGGCTCTATTGTTCTGACAGTTCAGTATGTGTAATGCTGGTAAGTTTGTTTTGTCGGAGATGGTGGAGAAGCCGGGTGGGGACAGTACAACAGAGTGGGTTGAATTATGCTTTTGTAACTAACAACAAATAGTCTTATCACAGATTTCCTCTTTAATGTTGTGCTAAGACGTAGCAGATAGTAATAATTGTTAAAACGTTATAGAATGATTTGTGTCCCACACAAACAATGCACATGATGCCCCGTGGTTATTTGATTTGAACTGATCTTAAGCAACCATTGTCTGTTAAACACATGTGCCTATCAATGTCCAGTTTTAGTGAGAATGGAAATGCAGATGAGGTTATCACAAAAAGACAAGCGTCATTAACGGTCAAGTATTCAGACTTTCACATTTTGTTATGTGGCAGCCCTGTGCTAAAATCATTTAAATACATTTTTCCCCTCATCAATCTACACTCAATACCCCATAATGACAAAGCAACAACAGCAGGCTCCTAGAAATGGTTGCAAATTGATTAAAAAGTAAACTGAAATATCACAGTGTATTCAGAGCCTTAACTGAGTACTGAGTTGAAGCACACTTAGCAGCAATTACAGCCTCCGGTCTTCTGGGGTGACGAGCTTTGCACACCTGGATTTGGGGATTTTCTGCCAGTCTGCTCTGCAGATCCTTCTCAAGCTCTGTCAGGTGGGATAGGGACCGACAGTTGTTTCCAGCTCTCTCCAGAGATGTTCAGTTGGGTACCTAAGCCAGTCCTGTGAGGACTGGGTCATTGTCCTGTTGGAAGGTGAACCTCAAGATTGCGTGGCTGGATGGCCAGCTCTAGGAAAAGTCCTGGTTTTCCCCAAACTTCTTCCATTTAAGAATTATGATATGTATTATCAACTATGAGACCAGGTGTGTGCCTTTCCAAATCCTGTCCAGTCAATTGAATTTACCACAGGTCGACTCCAATCACGGTGTAGAAACATCTCAAAGATGATCATATGTGTCATATGTGTCATAGCAAAGGGCCTGAATACTTATGTCAATGTGATATTTCTGTTTATTCTTTTTAATACATTTGCAAACATTTCTAAAATCCTGTTTTCACTTTGTCATTCCAGGGTATTGAGTTTAGATTGTTGAGACGATTTTATCATAAGGCTGCAACATAACAAAATGTGAAACGTGAAGGGGTCTGAATACTTTATGAATGCACTGTATATACAATATATACTACAGAAGGCTCAATAAACCCACCTGAAATTTCCACCTGAACTAAGTGAACACAGGACAAATAATCATTTTATTTCATGGGCACGTGCATAACTATCATATTTATACTATCATATAACATGATTATAACCAGAAGACGCTCTATGTCCTAAACTGACAGACTATGTGTTGTTGATGACATGACCAGAAGTTTAGTGAAGTTCAATACATTTGAATAATATATCATCAAATCATTTGAAAATGAAAATATTAATTTCCTCAGGGATGCCAGTGGCTGTCTGGACCAGGGCACCAAAATGTCCAGTAGTGGCCCTGGTCTCACCTACAGTATGCAGCAGGTGAACACAAACAGGTGTAGTGTTGTTGTGTGTGTTGTAGCTGACTTGACTTTGTGTGTGTGTGTGTGTAGTCACCCTCCCAGGTCCTGTATGAGGGAAGCACTGGAACAGACTGACAAAGTCTCTTACTACAGCTTCCTAATGAGCCTGGCTAAACATGAAACCATCAACCAAACTATTGGTAAGTTTAACATTAAACACACATTAAACTACAACTATTGCTGCTGCTGCTGCCACATACAAAGTGTTAAAATTACAAATGTTGTAAAGTGTTGTATTATTTGTGTATAAGTGCACGCAGTTTGCTTTACGATTGCATCCACTTAGATGCAGATTTCATACATATATAAATTACTATATGCCAGAAGTGTAGCCTCGTCTGCTGCGACACTCGACTACGTGATGACTTCCATTGAAAAAAGTTAGTGTAGTTTTGCCTTGTGGAGCTCAAACGTCTCCATAACCTAATACACGCTTTCAGTTGCAGCTGCTGGCACCAGAACAAAATGGGAAAAAAACTCTAAATTCGGATTCAAGATATTAGCCTTTTATTATAAAAAAAGTTAATCTATTCAATTCAATTGTGTTTATATAGCGCTATATCATAACAGAGTTATCTCATAGCACGTGTTAATATAGAGCAAGTCTAGACCAACTCTCTATGTACTGACCCAACATTTGTGTGTAGATATATGTGCATATCGACTATTCTTCTCCCTGCCAACTTTAAACTGATTCTGACGCACATACCATTTAGATTATTTTATATATACATACACACAGTTTGTACTTTTGCCTCTGTACACCATGACAATGGATTTGAAATCAAGATGTGATTGAAGAGTCAACTTTCAGCTTTAATTCAAGGAGTTCGACAAAAATATAACAAAGTCCCCCATTTTCAGAGGCTCAAAAGTAATTGCACAAACTAACATAATTATAAATATAAGGATTATTTTTAATACTTGGTTAAAAATCCTTTGCAGTCAATGGCTGCCTGAAGTCTGGAACCCATGGACGTCACCAGATGCTGAGTTTCCTTCTTTAAGATGCTTTGCCAGCCTTTTATTGCTTGTTTGTGGGTCTTGCTGCCCTCAGTTATGTCTTCAGAATGTGAAAATGGTAATTTGGCCTATTTAACAACATGGCCAGCAGCTGGCGCTGCATTAGTGGCTGTGACACACAGCTCATGGAGGATTTGCGCCAGATTGCCACAATTTCCAAGAGACGATGGCTCTTGCAGCTATTCACAGTCACATCCTTCCGTTATAAAGGTGTTATGGTGAACAAACAGTTGCCTGTGTACACATCAAGCCAGCACACAGCAAGATGATCATTCATCTGAAGTCATGTTTGTTACCACCTGACTAATGTAAATCCAATATTCGCGCTCCCTTTTGCTCCGTTTTGGTCTCCTGAAAGAATATCTGTCTCTTTAGCTGCTAACATGCTGCACTTATGTTCACCAGCTAGTAGCTGTTTGTAGTGTACAGGGTTTATCAGAGCTTCTTTTGCTACACATAGCTGGCTAACAGGGGTAGACGAGCTTGTTGAGAGGGAACCAAACAAGATAGTTCTATAAAAACCAATCAAAAGAGGCTGATCTGGCAACAGTTCTCTAGGTTTACTGTAAGTGACCATTTCACATTACACAGAATACTTTCATGCAGTACAAATTTAGGGAATATTCATTAAAACTGCTTTAGGAGCTTGAATCTTCTCTTTCTTATCTCTTTCTGCAGGAGCTTTACCCAACAAGGCAGACTTGCTTATTGACTCAGAGATGGACCAGGAACTGGACAAACTGTGAGAGCGAGCAACATTTTAACATGCTTTTCCTTTTCTTTCCTCTAGCTGTGCTGTTTTTATTTTGTTGTCCTCATCGCTCCTTTATTGGCCCTTTACCTACTTACGTCTTTGCTTTCTTTTTTCCTCTCTTCTCCTATGCTTTGTTCTTGTCTTTACATGTCTTTCCTTGTCCCAGAATTGCCCAGATCTCAGTGAGTCCTGGCAGCAACAGCAGTGGCAGTGCAGTGGGGGGGCTGAAGGAGGTGCAGAGGAAGGCCTCCCCCCGCAGGAATATCCACCACAGGAGGAAGATGGAGGTGGAAAGCGACGGCTCCACAGAAGAGACAGACTCCTCTGAAAACTGACCTCTAACCTTTTGCCACTCTGTGACATATAACCTTCTATGTTAAATCCAGAACAAAACAACACTTCCTTCCCATTACTTGCTAAGTAAAGCCACAGACAAGTAGTGGATAAGTGCACATCGATGCAGGAGAACACCACACCCTGCGACAGAATATGCTGCTGTCTTCCTTTTGTCCAGCAGTGAAGGATTAACTTAAATGACAATCAGAATAACCGTCGACTGCACCGCATATTGCCTCACTTCCGGTTGTTGGTTGTGGTTGTTGTCTTTGTCAGTTACGTGTGAGTATTATCTGTGACATCACATTTTGGAGGTATACCTACAGTGAGCAGAACGGTATACAAAACAACGATACAGTATGAGATTTTTTGTTTGAAGCTATCCAACCAATTAAATCTTTAAGCGGAGAGAAAACCCTACTGAGACAAACTCGGCAAAGATGCCAGGGACCGTTATTTGGCTAAATTGCCGTCTATTAACAACATTGATCCATGTGACCTGTCAGCAAAAAGTTGGCGCGCGGAGCCCGAATTGCTGTCGGCCACCTCGTACTTGTCAACGTACTTGTTTGTGGTATAAGTGTGTATACGTGTGAACAGTTCAGAAACTAAATCCATGTTTTGAAGCATGTTTATTCCAAAACATGGGATGTTAGACATGCTTAGAACATGAAAGGTAATAGTTTGTTCTAAGTTCTTTGTCAGTTTTTACTTGCATGTCCAGATAAAGTACAGATACTTGAAAATTGTATCCAATTACAGTACTTGATTACATGCACTTTGTTTTTGTCCACCAATTCATCCACTATTGTAAAATGTCAACATCTGAATTACACCACTACTATTAAATCTCACTCTGTGTGCACATTTGGTTTCCGTTAATCATTTGGATATTAAAAGTGTTGATGACAAAGAAACAGTCAAGATTTATGATTTATGAAAACTGTCATTGTACATACTCAGTTGATGCAAGACTGAGTCTATTGCGGCTCTAAAATGCATATAGAGAAGTGACAAGCAGGATAAACCATCGGCACACAATATATTCTTAAATTGTAGTTGAACATCGTTTATTGCCGCACAACAAACAGTGCTGTCGTGCAGCCGTAAGCGTTTAGCCTCAACAGCAAGAAACTTTCATGTTAACCAACCTTACGTATTCTTTAAAGAGGCGTCCCTGTTGGTGGCAAGAGAACTTTGTATTCCTCCTGTATTCCTGTGAGTTTGTGGCTTTTTTCCTCCTTGTTTTTAAGCTCCTGATTAATACAAGTATTATCAATGTTTGATTTGTAGTTGAGACATGTTGATTTACAGCTTTCCCACCCAGGTCTTCGGACCTCAGTGCTGCTGGGCCCCAGGCCCTCGGGGAGGGTCAGAGTTCGGAGGATTATTCAACTGCTGCCTGACCTCTGTAGCAGCTCCAACTCACCTTCCAGTTGGCTCGCCTAACAAGCACATAAAGCAAATAAAAAGTTCACAATACCTTTTCACTGTAGGACAACATCAATCGAAACATCTAAGCGTGAGTCTGTCCATGCGAAGGACAAAAGGTACTGTAGGGTGAATATGATCAGGTGATTCACTTCAAAAACTAATCTGAATGTAAAACAGTCCACCAAATGTTATAAAATATATAACATTACCGAAGACCACAATGAACCAGACAAAGGATTAAAAGTAAAAGATCAGAGAAAGAGAAAGTGGGTGTAACAGAAAAAAGATTAAAGATTAGTTACGATAGCTGCTTTCAGGAAAGGCTTTGGTATAAAACCAGGCCTTCCTCATTTAAGAACAGGGATCCAACAAAAACATTTTTCTGGCTGTACTCAGTTTCTATTAAAAATAATTTGTCAGAGATGCAGCATTGGATTAAACGTTGAAAGTGAATGTAAGTTTAAACTCTTTGAGACTCCTACTTTTCTCCAAATCCAAATGTTTGCCAAATGTGCCCACAGGGTGAGATTTAATAGCAGTGTAAGTCAGATGTTGACATCTTACAATAGTGCAAATTGGTGGACAAAAACAAAATGCATGTAATCAAGTACTGTAATTGGATACAATTTTCAAGTGTCTATACTTTATGTGGACATGCAAGTAAAAACTGACAATGAACAGTTCTCCTGTTAAACGGATGCAACACATGTTGAAAACGGGAAGAGCATCTCCAACGCTGCAGCTCTTGTGGGCTGTCTACAGGGGTCAGTACCTACCAGAAGTGTTCAGTCAGTTCATCCACTACTATTAGCTACAGGTGCAACACGTATTGTGTCGACTGTACTGCCACCAAACCAGATGCAGCTCTGAAGTACTTGTATTCGGCAATCTCAAATTAATACGGACCGATAGTCCCAATGACATGTACTTTGAGGTGGAAAAACATGTTTTGAAGCAAGAAATATAATGTCTGGTGTATAGTTTAAATGCTAATCATTAATCATTCATTGATTTTCTGTCCGTTTGTTTTGTTTGACATTCCTCTAGTAAGTTTACAGGTGTTTCTTTACATAACCCTTGACTGTATTCAACACAGGATTACTCTGCTGCTTTCTTTACAACTGAACGCAAGTGCTGCAGATATCCATGTTACAATTTAATTTCATGGGATCCTTCTGACTTTAAGAACTTATATACTTGAAATCAGCTGGTTCACTTCAGAAAAATATATCATACACCTGTACTTTTAGCACCTGTTAAATTAAAAGGTGATGAATTCATGTAATATTCATCTATTCCCTTCTCTCCCATCTTCATGTTTCTTTCCACTTCTTTAAAATTTGCATTTGCTTTCTTTAGTTTGGTGCATGAATCGTGTAACCAAGTCTGTCCAGAAAAGGGATAGTCTCTCTAAATAAC
>JAVQJF010009195.1:0-12333 GCA_036023855.1 Gadopsis marmoratus | reverse complement strand
CAGGCCTTTCTTGTGAGTACTTCTATAGTGTTATTCTAGAGGACTTGTTATAACAAGATATAAAGTGTTGTTGCTGTAACTTGGTATCTCGGATATGATGCTGCTGCAGCGCAAACTATTGATGGGTATAATGCATTTGTCAGCCCCCCCACCCAATGTCACGACCAGCCGTCACTGCGTGTGTATCTGAAACACAATATAGTCAGCGCATTTATGCTAGATTCATTTAGCAACAATAATGGACCCCTGTGGGATTTCACAAACTGGTGGGAAAAAAAGTTGTTTTTTACTAGTTGTGCGTCGTCCATTAAGGTTTCGTTCGTTTAACTACTCTTGATATGAACTAGTCATCAACTAGTGTAATGTATTCATTTTGGCCACACATGCGCAACAATACTAACGTATGAGTTTCATTTTTCCTCACGTGACAGCTACACAGGCTCGTTATTGGACCCCCCCAATAAGAAATGAACAAATGACTCAAAAGAGTAGTTCATATTACTGAATGGGAGTTAATAAACTAAGTCACTAAAATGAACTGGTTATCACGACTAGTTTCACATGCAGCCAAAAGGAACATGAAAATACACACAGCTGTGGGTGCCCATTTGAAATGCCTCAAAGTAGAACTGCTTGGTGTTCATTTTGGGTTGGGGATACAAATTTTCCTGACTCATTTTAAACAATTACACGGTCGATCACCTAACAGGCATTATATTCCTGAAAATGTAGTTAAAAACACCTCCCTTTAAAAAAAGGAGCAAACGGTCCACATTGTCTATTCATGCACTTCAACAGCTGTGAGTAACAGTTGCTACACACAAGCACACTCTTGTGTCCCGTTTAGGAATACCTGGGTGCTGTGCATGGGAAATACTACAAAACCCAATATTAAATAAATGAAACGTGGATATTATAATGACGCACTTAATTAAAATGTAATTAACTGTATAAATGTAATAATTATTATACGGATACATATCTTCTCCTCGACACAGTAAATCACTGGCTACTAAATAAATCCAGTATTTCTGCAGCATCAGACACAAAGCGGCTTTCAGGTCTTGGAGAAACAGACAATGAGCGGTGGGCGGGTAACAGCCGCTGTCAGTCATTGGAAAATGGCTCGGTTGTCTCTACAATTTTTAAATGTATTGATTGCACGTCAAATCTGAGCGTGGCCTCCAACAAGCCACAAAACGAACAGTAAAATCCAAAACTATCTTTTCTCTCTTTGATAGGCTGAGTGCGAGTGACGCTCTCAGCGCACGGAAACGTAACGTCGCGTGCGTAACGTTAATGCTGCAAAAGTGGCTCGAAAATCAAAGTCGGCATGTAGCGTCTAGCTAACCGTTCCGAGTTCAGGTGTTGGACGGCGTCGCGTTATCAAGTTTGTTGGAGGCTTACTTCTGTAGAAGCTGCTCATGCTCGGACTTGATCTTGCCCAGCTCGATCTGCAGCCAGGCCCGCTCCTTGGAGGAGTCATCCAAGCACCTCCTGGCGTCCGCTAGCTCCGTCTCATACAGGGCTTTCAGTCCGACGACCTCCCGGCTCCTCACTTCTTCCTTCTCGTTAATCTGCAGGTGGAGAACGTCGTTTTCAGACTCCAAACTGCGGACCTTGTCAATGTAGACGGCCAGGCGGTCGTTGAGGTCTCGGAGCTGCTGCTTCTCCTGCAGCCTGGTGATCCGAGTCGGGCTCAGCGGCGTGCTGCTGCGGCACGTGCTCCTCTGGCCGCTCGGAGTCGCCGTCGCGGTCGCCATTGTAGAAGAGTAGCGGAAATAACACGTAGGAAAGGCGGTAACCAAACCACACCGAGATGCCACTTGTGCGAGTGTATCGATTTGGTTTCAGGCGCGCAACAACCGGCACTTCTGGAAACTACCTGGGAAGTATAACCTCTCTTTTCTTAACCGAATGAACGAGGGGGTTGGCTTCCTAATATGGCGGCTCATTGAAAATGTTACGTTGTGTACCACCAGCCAATGGCGTGGCCAGACGCAATGCGCTCGTTTACGTTTAACTCTTTGGGTTCGCTTGTAAGTGTGACCGACGTACGCCGAAACTCCCGAGGAGCAGGCGGTGTCACTTTCCCCCCAGTACCACGGTTTTAGCGGCTAACCCCGTGTGTTGAATCCGGAACAACAAACTTTTACATTGAGGTCCACAGTACAGAAATGTTCCTTGCTGTAAATGGCTGTATTTATCCAAATCGCTTGACATTTTTTTGCGCTACCATGAAAGGTGCAGCTGCACTGGCCACCAAGAGCAACTTGTGTCTTACCCAGGGACACTTCGACATGACAGGAGGAGCTGGGAGATAGAATTCTGCTGCCTATTTTATGTTCAGTCCAGCAGCACCCGAGCATAGTGTAAAAATGTCAAGACATGACAGAAAGATTATTTTGCAGGACTTTAATCATGCCAGCAGCCATGAATGAAAGTTTAAAAATCAGAGAAACACGGCTGATGATTAATGTGATATTTTGGTCTTTTTTTTTTTCTTTCATCTTGTTTTGCATAAGAAATAATGACATGACAATTTTAGCCTATCAACAACACCATCCTTAAATATGTTGCCTAATGCCTCAGCAAGAGTAAGCAACTTTATGAAAACACAGTACAGTCCCATATATGTATGCAGACCCAAAGTATTAAATATATATATGACCATTACATTGTAAATTTATCCAATATATGTTTAAAGCTCAGCTCGTGATTATAAAATGTTATTTCACTAAAACAGTTTATTACAGCTTATCAAGTTTCTTTTCACAATGCCCCCAACGAGTTTTATTTCCTAATGACACTTTTCATCACAAAGTCAATCTGTCACACAGGGCAGAGACCAAAGCAAGAGACAATCACTTTACTGGCTCTGCCCCGTTTGTCTTGATTTAAAATAACTTTCAAACATAACATTTAAGCCAAGAAGTGCTTAGATTGCTCCGTACCTATGACAGAAAGACTCAATGTCAGATATATATTTTTTATTTATTATAATAAACATATAATAAATAACTTATTCATTATTTTAATATATATTAACCTATGTAACACAATGTGGAACAAACAACATAGCATTGATACAAATTAGTATGAAACGGTGATTTATTTTATTTGTGTAAAAAGGCACATTTAGAGGACACAGAAGAACGTTCTTTCCACCCTAAACCCACCAGGTTACTTTTAGCATCCTCCAGCAATTACTCATGGGTCAAAATGTGATTTTACCTAGTGCATACATGCAGCACAACAGCAATGGTGAGCAAATATTTTGTAATAAAAAAGGCAAGAATCAATTAACGCCAAACTATGACTTTTTTTAAAACATATCGAAAACATACGACACATCAGACCATTCTAGTGGTGTCCAAGTTACAGACCACATACCAATTCTAAATAGATCTAGTACAGTCACTGGAAAAAGTATACATACAAAGACCAGGATGCAGACTAAACTTTCTTGATTTTAGAGTGAGGTGTTTAGGGCAAGACTTGGTTACAAACAGGGCAAAGCAGGGAACTAATGAAGCCTCACTTCACTGCAGCACAAATCAAATGATCGTGACAAACTTGGCCTTTTAGGCCACACTCGGACAGTCAGAGGTGTCACGCTGACATTGAATATAGGCGGTGATCAGTCTGCCACAGTGAAGCACAACTGTACGGTACTAAACTAAATCTCAATGATAACGGACACTATGTCTATTCTGACTCAACAAACCATTTATTTTGATTTACTGCTTTTAGAAACTTCTATGTAAAACTTTCTCAGGAGCCCCGACCTCCGGGGACCCCTCTAGGGCCACAGGTTCACTGTGTCAAAAATTATTTATGGCAATTTAAATGTAATTTTGTGTGAAAATATGGGACTATGCACTAAAACACAGCTGACATTATAAAGGCCTTATAGTGGGCTGTGTTATTACCTGATCGTAAGGCCCTGTGTCGCAATCTAGTTTTCATACCTTTATCATTTCATTGTTATGTGTATATGTTGCACATTCCCGAATGAATGTGTTTAATCAAATTACAACGCATACATTTAGCAAAAGCAATAAACATGAACACTGTTAATGCAAAGCGAACAGGGGCCCAGCATCTACTTCTACCCCAGAGCCCCTTAAGCAAGTTCATCTGTCCATGGGTAAGGGCCATTTCCCCCCCAACAAGAATATAGGTGTTATTTACAGCTGGACCGATGGCTTTAACATCTCAGAGAACAGAAATATACACACAAAATAAAATCCGTAGAAATGTTTTTTACCAGGTATATAAGGTTTTGAGATATGAACTGCTAATAGTTGTCAGGATATCAGCACGTACCATTTTCAATTACTACAAAACAGTACATTATTTTCTTTAACGCCAACTGCCCCAATAGTGCACCATCAACTTTAGTACAAAGTACAATAATTACAGTATTGTATCTAGTATCTAGTAGAGGACTTCACAGGTCCATGCAGTTTCCAGTATCCAAGACCCAACCTAGGGCCCAAGTTAGGCAAGGGCCACTTTACATTCAGTCTAATTGGTTCATGTTTTTCTACATGTCTCATGTTCCAGGTCAGAGTGTTGGTGTTCTCTCTCTGGCTGGGTCTGTCTGGCCCCATTGCATTTTGGATTGGGTCTCTTTTTTAAAAAGACTGAAATGGTTTGAGTAGGTTTTTCAAACTGTGGAATCTGTGACAACCTCTAGCATATAGAACACAACTGGGACACAGTCCTTGTAGTAGTCTCTGTAATAACTATGCCAATTTAGACAAAACATGATTATTAAGTTATTGATATTAATATACATGTGTAATAAACATTAACTGATTATCTCGTCAACTTCCTTGAAAGATTAAGTCTTCATTAAAGCCTGAGTTGGCAACAAAGTATTATTTGATATTTGATGGCCTTCCAGTAAAAAGCTGACATGTTGTAATGTCAGTAAACATCTGTGAGTACAAACATCAATATCTTTTAAAGAAATGTGCATTTGGCTTTGCCCCGCAAGGACACACAGAGGATGGATAGAGAGATACGAGGAGCCTTGCTGTCCCATCAGCTAACTTTTCCTCCAAGGTGTCTCCACCTCCTCCCAGTTTGCGACAGAAACCGGAACCATTTAGCCTCACATGGTCCTGGCTGCCAGCTGCTGTTTGTAGATCCCAGCCAGAGCTTTTGTAGCACTCTGGATCATCTGGCGTTGGGTCATGCCTGTCATGGCCTGATGCCAGTCTGTTCTGTTGATGTTGGGCATGCTGCGCTCCAGGACCTCACCCACTGTAACAATCAGACCTGACCAGCGCAGGCTGTAGTCAGGAGGCGTCAGGGACTGAGCCTGCACAGGAGAAAGCAGTTTGATAAGTTGCTGGAGGTTTCTAAGGGAGAGATATTGAATAAAGTTTCTAAGGCTGAAGCTGATATGTCCTTATCAATGACAGTAAACAAAACTACAGTAGTTGAAAACTGAAGTGGCTAAAGATGTTGTAACTAATGGATGCATGGACTATACATTATTAGTCTATTCAAACAGCACACAAACAAAGTGAGTTGGGAGGCTCTCAAACTGCGCTAAAAACCCCACGTGAGACATATTCTGAATGCGCTGTATACATGTCCAAAGAATGCTCCTAAAACCTGATTAATATCAGCATAACACATGACTTAATCAAATGCTACCTTCAGAATAAGGCCTAATTTGGATTATCCAAACAGAATATGATACATGACCTGTATCAAATTCTGAATGTTGTCATATTTGGATATTGATTGTGCATGTAAACAGAGTCAATGCGGTTTCGACAGTCAAGGTCAAATGTCAAAGATATCTTTATTATCCCCAAGGGGCAAATTGGGCTACAGCCAGAAATGCAGCACAAAACAACATCAACAGAAGAGACAACAAGTAGACAAAGTACAGTCAGCAGCAGTCGGCTTATTTAGCAGGCCCAAGACAGCTAGAACAAAGGAATTCTTGTGCCTGTTTGTCATGCACCTTGGTAAATAGTATCTACGTCCTGATGGGAGTAACCGGAACTCCATATACAACGGATAGCAAGGGTCTGCAATAATTTGTTGAGCCTTACTCATATACCTGGCCTTATGTAGGTGAGAAAAACTATTTAATGTAGTACCAGAGATTTTACTGCACACTTTTACAACCACCTGTAATCTATTCTTGTCTTTCAGTCTGAGTGACCCGTACCAAGTGATGGAAGGACAAAGTGAAAACAGATTCAATAAAACAAGAATAAAACATTTTCAAAAAAGTATTGTCCACATTAAAACTCTTCAATTTTCTATAAAAATACAAACGGTGTGCTTTCTTACACACCACATCCACATGGGGTTCAAAGGTCACCTATAAAGCGCAGATGTCAATGTAGATATCAGTCATGACTTTACACAATTATATCATAACCATTGATGAAATTACTTTTTAGGTATGACGTGACGAGTGTTAGGGCCACGGTTAGGAAAAAGGAATAAAGTTGAAACTACAACTTTCTCTCATACTATATTTTCAGGGTTATACTAGAAAAAGGACAGGATCGAACAATGCGCTGTATGGCCACGTCTGTGGTGTGTGATATCTTTTGAATATGAGATAATGGTGACCATCCAACAAGCACTTTTGGAGTAACATATTGGCACCTTTCTATTCTCTTTTAACTTGTTGTCTCAATTTTTTTTTTACTTTAATATAAAATGACATTTGTCTTGAAATGAAGACTTAAGTCAATAACATTTTTTTTCTTTATAAATTTCAACTTTATCCTTGAAAGCTCAATTTTGCAGTTGCTGATTTGTACCTGTTGGACGGTATCTAGGGCCAGAGGAGTTGCCTGAGTGAAGACCTCGATGCGGATACTGTTACCAGGGTCCTCCAGGATCAAACAGCCGATGTCAAACCACCTGGAGACAACAAATGCATTCTGAAAATTCATTACTTTTATATGTCTGCATTTATTATTATTTACACACACTGAATTGATTATATACGATGAGCTACTCGATAGACAATTAATTAAAGGATTCCTCCAATAAAACCTTTCTGAGGTCAATGGACAAATTCTCAAACTTCTATCTAAAAAGATGGTGTTTTCAGATGCAGACAGCATTGCAATATGATTCAGTCCATTAGACTACAACTACAGAAGTAGGGCTATTAAATTAGGTTGTATTCCACCATACATGGGTTATGGTTTTCCCATCACTCAGTGTGTGGCGGTGTTTTTTTGCATGTCAATATATTTTTTTAAATGTTTTTGTCATGCGTAGCTTCACACAGAACATGAATATTACGCAGCTTTTGCATGACAAATACGGGCATCAACCAATCACGTTGTGTGGAATGGAGGACTCCACACTGTTGATTGTTTGCGTTTCTCATCAATGAACAAGGACAGCGTGTAGAGCAGCACCACATGCAGGATAGTGAGGAGCTTATGTAGTTTACTTTTGGATGAAGTAGCAGCAAGGTAACAGTGTCATGGCTGGTTTGGCTCATTATATTGATCAAATATGGGAGGCACTGGGTACTGCACATAGACTACCAAGATTCATAACATACTGAAGCACACACAGGCAAGTATTTCGCAATTTCGTGACGTTTATTCGTCCCTGGTGTGTAAAGGCCTTAAGATGTAAAGATGTGTGTGTGAGATTAAAATGCCTGTTCAAATTGTTTGAATAAGAAACAGCTTTGGTTCTCAGTGTGTGTGCCTGCTGGTGTCAGTCAGAGGTTTTCTTCTTACTTGTCAGGAAAGAGCTCAGCGATGAAGTTTTCCAAGGAGACCACTGGCTGCTTTTCATGGATCACACCGGCTCGACGCAGGCTGTCAATGCGCTCCTGAGCCCCCTGCACATACATGCGCGCGCACACAACTTGTGCATGACTGAAACTGAAAACCCTTTACTGCTACCCAGAACAGAGCTGAGTTAAAAAACTGGGGGGAAATCAATAAGATCTGTTCAGTTGGGAAGGGTAAAGGTTTACATGAACAAACTAGTGCCTGACCTGTAAGTACTTAAAGAATTGAGCTGGAGGGAGATTAAAAGCGACAAACATTCAACAGAAATGTACTATCATTATAAAATGTCCCCCATATGTTCAGATTCTTAAGTTAGCACGTCTTGGTAATGAAGGACAGCAAAGAAAGATGGATCAGAATGAAAGAGGGGTTGTCTATGTAAAACTGTTCTAAGAAAGGGGACTTCATTATTTAGTGACAGCTGAAGAGACACATAGAGGGGATGACATACAGCAAAGGGCCTGGGTTGGAAATGAACCTGAACCTAACCCAGGACACTGCGTCAAGGACTCTGTCTTAATGGTACGCATTCTACCAGGTGAGCTATGGGGGCACCATGTGGAGTTGTATTTATCATTTGTCTATAATTTAGAAAGGAACATTGGAATTTTTAGCCAATGGAATTCTATAGCTGAAATAGATGTACAGTAGTTGCTGATTGACTTTATATTGACTGTTTCAGTATTTTTTTCTGGTTCCAGCTTCTCAACTGAAAATTTACTATTGTAGAATGGACAGAGGGACACGCCAGACACCTAGCCCTGTTTGGGAACATCTCTGGATGTGGCTGTGTGCTGATCTTCGTCAAGAGAAGGGAAATTAACAAGCTGTACATTTTCCAAACCGACCACTAAGTCCTCATCCTTGAAGCTTCTCCCGTAAAACCGTACAAAACTGTTTGTCCCAGATAAAGCATACATCAAGGCAGATGACTGCGCACCCAGAGTCTGGTTCTGCTCGAGGTTTCTGCCTGTTACAAGGAAGTTTTTCCTTGCCATTGTCTCCTAGTGCTGCTCATGGCGGGAGTTGTTGGCTCTTGCTCTATATGAAAAAGTACCCTGAGATAACTTTGTTATGATATGGCGCTATATGAATAAAACTGAAATGAATCTCATCTCACCTTTGTATGGCTTATTGTCCACACAAATATTAATTTCCCATCCTCTGTTAAAGTGCAGCACACAGTTGCTTCCCTATATGTTTTTCAGTGGGAAGCATCCCGTGGAAGTGGGAGACAGACTCAAACACAGCTAGCTGTCTGTCTTCAGATGGAGCATAGTGACTGTCCTGGTGGAGGAGCCATAGTTAACATAGACACACACCAGAGCTGTATACAGTAGCAGTCATAGGAAAGTACAGTCCAAACTAATCTTTTACAAATAAAACAATAACTGTAGACAATGGTATGGACAGTCAAGAAATGCTAAAACATACAGTACATGTAATTCAGTCAACACAATCAAAGTATAACATTTTGCTCTCCTAAGAACCTACTGTATTGAAATATTCCGACTTTATTCTCAAAATCTCCAACTTTCTCTAAACAGATAGTAGCCAGACTGATTGATAATGAAAATACTGTTGTTAGTAGCAGTTCTACATGCAGAAAAAGGATTTGAAAGTTTTTTTTATTTTGTATTATTACCACTGCTATTGACAAAATCTTAATACATCCTTTCTTTTCCCCAGTCCTCATGGCATTTTCTGACTGTACTGGAAAGCCATACAACTTGGAACGCAAGTACAACTGAGCAGTTCCCATGGGTGAACATGAAAGAAAAGTATGTTGAAACATGAGCCTGCAAAAATGTAAAGCTCTTCTATAATAGTTCTGCCCTCTGTTACTGTGATTCAGAAAATAGGAAAATTAGTAATTACAAAGCCGGTTAGAGAAGCAGCAGTGGACTGACCTTAACACCAGCTGCATAGCCCACAGGCTGTGGGGCGATGTTAGACTGACCGGGCTCTTCAGTGACCATGGCCATCCCAAAAACCTCCTGGAAGGCATCTCTGACTGCCTCCACATTCATCTCCTTATCTGAAGTCACCACAATGTCAATGTCCCCACCAGACTCTAGAGAGAAACAATACAACAGCATTTATTGAGGACGTCAGAATGTTTAGTGAGCTTTTCATTATGGTGTAATGTAGTGATGAGGAGAGAGCAAATTGACATACTGATGTATGGAGCCATGCCAGGATCCAGAGTGGTGATCATGGACTCCACAGAGTGCTTGGTTTTGTCCAGGACAGTCTTTACTACAGGGTTACCAGCTACTCCCTGGGAACCCACAGACAGAACATAGGACATGACTGTCAGAACACTCACTGCATTTACATTCACACGCTTATCCACTATTACTCCAAATATGACAATATTCTAAATTCGATAAGGGTTAGGTAAACAGCATATTCTGTTTGCATATTCAGATTTAGGCCTTATTCCGAATGTAGCATTTTCAAATCAAGACATGTGGGGTATGCCGATATTATTCGGGTGTTTTCTTTGGATATCAACAGGTTTTTGGATCTGTGCAAATATCCCAATGCCGACCTTTTCAAGAAGGTGGTTGAACAAATGTCAAAAAGTCTGCCCAAATATTCACGGCTGCATGTAAACAGAAATATTATGGAATATTCTTTTTCATTAGCCATGTAAACAGCTTAGTAATATTGTCTGTTTTGGAATAAGAGCAAAAAACTGAACATTTTGTGCATGTAAATGTTGTCACCGACACTGGGCAATTTTATAAATGGAGACATTAAATTCAGATTAATCGCACTTTGTGTATAGATCTGAAATTGCATCAACCACCAAACGACTATGAACACAAAGACGACGACAACTACATATTTCAGTGTTTTGTTAAAGCCAAAGTTCACATCACATGTAATAATAGTTTATGTTCTTATTACTTTAATAAGACAGGTCTTTACAGTGCCCCTCTGTAAAGAAATTCAATGTGTTATCTGTGCGCAGTTTTGTAATCTGTGTGCAGTTTGCATTTTTTCTACACAGCAGCAAATGGAGCGGACCATTACACACATGTATGCATTTCTCCATGGAGCATTCTACACAGACTTTGCTCTTCCCGTGCAAAGGGGGGTAATTTCTAAATCACATGAGGTCCCCCAGTAATATATTAAAAATGTAACTTCTATTCACCCATTCTATTGCCCAGTCAGAGCTGCCCTTTCGATACAAGGCTTGGTTAAGGAGCACTGAGAGGCCACTCTAATGTTAATATTCGATGCTTTGTCATTTGCCCAAAGGCCAGTAAAAGGCAAAATAAATGCATAATGATTTAACCGACATAAAAGTGAAAGTTTGGGAAGGTGGCTGGCTGCTTGCTGCTCTTTAATGTTGGTTTTCAAGTGAAAAGCACAGCGAATGCTAAATGCATACATGTGTGTCATGGTCTGTTCAGTGACAGCTGGTGGTGACATTGGGTGGGGGGGCTGACAAATGCATTATACCCATCAATAGTTTGCGCTGCAACAGCAGCAGCATCATATCCGAGATACCAAGTTATAGCAACAACACTTTATATCTTGTTATAACAAGTTGCTCTAGAATAACACTATAGAAGTACTCACAAGAAAGGCCTGGTGCCAAAAAACTCTGTATCGCTCTCTTTCTCTCATGACTATTTTTCTCTGTCCACATTAGCAACATGCCATTTTTAACAAAATATGTATTTGCAAGAATGATGTTAGACTCCATAATAAGCAGAATGCTCCATTGTGGAGCCGACAATGTCAGAAAAGGGTCCAGCTAGAGATGAACTACAACACATGTTCCAGCTGTAACGACTGTCCAGAGACACTGCAACTGTAGTTAGTTTGTTTTCTAATTCATATGGCTGCAGCTTCTCCCTCTGCAGTGTCTCGAGTCCCACCGCAGTTCTGTCCACTAGGGGGAGTAACAGAGAAATCGCTGCACGATAGAACCGTAAGTGAGGCCTGAACACGTCTTAGACGTGTTGTTGGCAACCTGTGTGTTTGACAGGTCCTCAGCTAACTGGCTAAAACTAAAAAAGACAACTGATCAATGAGGTTCTGAAACTCGCCTCGCTGCAGTGAAGTCGGAGGTTCGTCGGGCCCCGCAGAGCTCGTGTGTCCCACAACATTCAGTGCACAATCTGTGACAGTGAAGCCTGTTTGTCTTTAGCAGCTCGTTGTGTCTTTACCCTCATGTTAACTTTACCCAACATTGATACAGTAGCTTTACTGACAGCTTAAACTTACGATTTAGTCTTTTTGTGTTCTGTCAACATGGTTTGGACGCTGCGCCCCCTGTCTGTTCACTCTGTCACAGCACTGCAGCAGGCTGTCATTGGTCCAAAGTCAGCGTCTCTGGGTTGAAAGAATTTAGCCCAAATGCCCAGCAAATCAAGGGGGCGTGCCACGACCTGTCACTCACTTAACACGAATCTGATTGGACGCTGATGCCGCTGAGTTGGGGCTGTAAAAAATAAGCCCATTTCAATATATCCTGCGTTTTTCTTTCCATTTCCTCCGTTTT
>JAVQJF010009192.1:0-64105 GCA_036023855.1 Gadopsis marmoratus | reverse complement strand
GACCAATCGATCCCCGGGCCTCAGATCAAGACCACAGGAGATCACAGAGCCCATTTTTAGTTAAGGAATTAAACAATGAAATAGAACACCTTTCTTATAGTTTTTTCCTTTTTAAACATAACAGGCATGCATTTTAAAGTGTTCTTTTACCCGTTACAGCTGTTAATATTGCACCCATGAACTTACTGATTCTATTCGTATAAATAGGTAAACAGGTAAACACTTAATAACCATATGTAAACACTTATTGCACATTCGCATTCATGTAACCCAGTTTAAACATGTAAACAGTTAATGCACTGTCACCACCTGTCACACCTACGGTACGCAACCTGCCCAACACCAAATGGCACACAGACATAGTTAACATGTAGCTGGTGAACACAGAGAAAGAGCCAGATATTTCTGTAATGTCTGGATGTGTAAATAAGCAACTTGTTGTGATGTGTGATGTGATGTCAATGTTATGTTCAAAACTTCTTTCTTTGCCCCAAAGTGACCCAAAGCGAAAGTGCAGAGGTTTTATCAGCAAACTGAAGAATGGCTCCTGTTAAGTGTTCAATTCCTTAAATTTGCTCATGTGTACACAGTATTTCCGTGTTGTAGCTGGTCCCCGACTGTGGTGCTAAAGTCAAACTACCTGTTCATATTGTAAGTTAAAATTGTAGCAACCACAGCAATCAGATAAGTGGAGTAAAACGTACAATATATCCCCCTGAAACGTAGTAAAGTATAAAGTTGTGCAAAATGGAAATAAAGTAAAAAGTAGTTTTTTACTTGAGTTAACGAAAATGTTAATCAAGCAGATGTGGTGCGTTCAGTTTACTGTCAAAAGCAGCTCCGAAATGAAGCAAATCTTCTCAGTTCTTTTCAGACAGCCAAGTGGTACAAAAAGCTGCCTTTCAGCTGAGAAGCACAGTACAGCTGCTGCAGTTTTTCTATACCTCTATTCAAATCCATCTCCTGCTTATTGTTACTCTTGAAATTGAATTTCTGCTTGCAGAGTGAATGTGCATATTGCAACAAAAAAAAAATCAGCACTCTTCTTAACAAACTAACAGGTTACTTGACTGAGACATGGAAATAGAGCGAGCGTAGTGGTGAGTTAAGTAAAATAATTATGAAAAGGATTTTGTTTTATTTAGGGGGCAGAAATAACCCTCGGGACAAAAAGAGAAAAGTGGATGTAAGTGTCAGTTAGGGGTTCTTGGCGTGATAGAGGCTGGCTTCAACATAACATTCAAGCAAAGACACTCAGGAACACTTGTTGTTATGATATATCAAAGTTGATTATACTTTGAGAGTAATAAACATAACCAATGCTTTGTGATTTGTCAAAGAGGTATAAACAGGAAATCGTGTGTGTGTGTGTGTGTGTGTGTGTGTGTGTGTGTGTGTGTGTGTGTGTGTGTAGGTGTGTGTGTGTGTGTGTGTGTGTAGGTGAAAGCTAAGATGGTGGGCTGTCCGTCCGGTCACTGTGTGTTAGTGAAAGGAAAAGAGATAGCAAAGACACAGAGGCACACGCAACTAAAATGAATGAAACCGCCACTGAAAGTGAAGCGGGATGACTAGTCCAACTACGTTAGATTCTCAAAGAAACATCAACACAAGTAAAACAGCACTGAGGTATAACAATGTATATAGCATCAAAACACAAGTTTTAGCGTTCACAAAAGAAACGGTTTCTTAACTAAATCTGCCCAGATATCAGCCTAACTTGGAGGGACCACTCCGTGTGGTCCACAGTAGTTTACGGGCGGTCTGGTCCGTTTGTCTTACGTTCGTCAGCAAAAGACACGTGTCTGCTTTGGTTCTCAAATGCAGTTGTGGAGGAAAAAGCAGAATGTTGTCAACAATTGAAGAAGCAAGGAGGAGAAGGGAAGCTGGTCGCCTTTCCGTTCTTCAAAAAGGAAAATCCACTGTTGTCTCTCAGTGGAAGTTCTGAAAACCGGTTGTACAAACGCCTGGTATTTACCAGAGTTCTTGAACAAAGTTAAGTTAATCTTACTCGACCGTGGCCAAAGGATGGTTTGTCCTTTGTCCAAGAGAGAAGGGAAACTCTTTCTGGAGGTGCACAGTAGTGAAGGTCTCTAACAGCAAGCAGGTGCATAGCACAAAGAGAAAGATTCGAATTTGCCCACTGCTTATAGTGACCAAATGATGTCATCGGTCACAGGCCACATTTGACCAATGGTAGCTGAAGCCTGGATGCATGGGCTGGGTTTCACACCCAGCTGTGAAAGGCAAAGGATCCTGGGTAACTGAGTTCTGTAGTGCTCCTTCTTCTGAATGACAAAGGGAGGATGCAGTTTCAACCTGCATTTTGATGGGCTGAGGTCCTACAGTTTTAAACAAAAAGCAAATAAACATGTGCGGACAAGGCAGTTTTGGGGAGCAATGTTTGATTGGAGAGAGATTACAGTGTTTACTCAGAGGGAGGTCTGACCATCATAAAACAAAGGTAATTGACTGAGTGAATGAAGGACACGAGCTGAGCCCCACCACTGACCCTCACTTTCTTTAGAGTACAGGTATTTTGTGGTGTTTTAAACCTAAAGGTAATCACATTACTGTTGGTTTTCTTCATGCATAATCTAACGAGATTCTCTGTTTTGAGTATTTTAGTTCAGGATTAGAATATGCAGTTCAGGATAAACCATTGAGACTTTTGATCAATTCATCTGCTATCAGTTTCCCTTTGTAGAAAGGGGCGGTGCCCTGAGGGATTTTAACATTTGTGCTATTATTTTTAATATCACGTTTGACAACTCCTGATAGCCTTAAATTGATTGAACCTGTTACCCCTACACAACTAATAGCCAGTGTTCCTCGTCACGTCCACTCCAAACAACAAGAAAAAGATTGTTGTTCTGCTCGTTCCTTCTCTTTTGGGCTGTGGTTTGTAACCTCCATGGGTCCACATAGCTGCCATTATTTTTCCACCACAGCAGATTTAGCACAGTGAAGCACCGCAATATGTAATTTGCATCATTTGTGAATGTTCCTGTTTGTATTGCGTCTCCCCAGCGCCACATCAGAATGATAAGTTCATCATCCACTTGCAAAATAATAGTGTAATGGGAGTGTGGATGCAGCACCTTTGGGAGGTCCCTGAAATTATGCACAAGGTCCCTGCAATTGAATCCCCCGCTGGTAATACTATAATTCCTGTCCACCAAAACATAGCAGCTATTACTTGCCTGCAGCCGTATGTACAGGAGACAGGGATCGGGGGGGGGGGGGGGGTCCATGTGTTTGACGGGGAGGGACTTAAAAAATAACATGCAGTTTGTCTCTTATCTCCATGAAGCAGTTGCAACCCTCTGCCTTGTGTATGGCTTGTTGTTTTCATATTTCTGCAACAAGTTCCCACTTCGTCAAATGGTCGCTGGGGAGGGGAGGTCACCAGCTGCAAGAGGAGGTGGAGGAGAGAGGATGAAGAGAATGAGTAATGACAGGGGAGGAAAGGAGAGGGGGAGGAAAGGAGAGAAAATGAGAGCTAGAAAGTAAAGGAGAGGAGATGAGTAAAGGAAGGGGGAGGGGGGAAACCAGAAAGGTTAGGAAAGGAGAGGAGATGGAGAAAGAAGACATACATAGAAACATCAGGAGGGTGAAAGAAGAGGAGAGGGGAAAGTAAAAAAAAAAGATGACATGGAAAAAAATGGCAGGCAGGAGAGATGGAAAGGAAACAGTTAAAGACAAGAGAAGGAAACAGTATGAGGCTAAAATGATGGCGAGAGGAGAAGAGAAGAGAAGAGGAAAGGGCAGGAGGAACAAGGCAAAGGATAGGAAACAGCAGGCAGGAGAAAAGAGGTGGTAAAGAGATGAGAAAAGGAAAGAAATTGAGATGAGCGGAGGAAAGAAAAGAGGGAAGAGGAGAGGATGGGAGGAGGAGGAGCGGGGTGGCGGGGGGGAGCGGGGGTGGGCAACTCCAGAATAAGCTTGGCTGTTTATCATTTAATTCCCACAGGAGGGTTGAAATCCTGTGAGAACCGACTACTGTGGAGCGCTGGACAGACTCCATGTGGAGAGGGCAGGAGGCAACACACACACAAACACACAGTCTGGAGGAGCCAGCTACAATCATAACTCAGCAGGGCGCTAAGTGTTGAGGACTGCTACACAGTGGCTTGCCAGCTGCTCAGTCAAAATCCACTTTGACAGCAGAGATGTTGATAGATATATGTCCAGCGACAGTTTTATTTAAGGCATTAAATCATTAGAAATAGATTTTTCAAGCTGTCAGGATGTTAATGATGAATAAGGATGACTGATAGCCAGAGTGTAAACATCCGCTCGCTGGGCTTGATCGACTTCTCAAAACGAGCCTGGCGAGATTGTGACATGTTTTATGAAATGGGAACAAAGGTTGTGAACTGTTTCCCATGCATTTGTAATATGAGGACACGCATTTTGAGCAACATATCACGTAATTCATGACTAATGCCCAACCAAGTGCTGAGACCACTACTGTGCTGTGTTTCTATTTTTCCTGCATGTTATGGGAGATTGATGTCTGTATTTCCCTCAGATAATATCCCCTGTGGTCCAAGCAATTCCCCCAGAAACAAACAAGAACCCAAAAAACGTGACGAGGAAAGAGTGAGAGAAAGCGCCAGATGTCGTCCTCCCTGGATCTCGGCTCCCACTGTCTTATTTCCCCACCCCCCCTCCTCCTCCCCGGGCCGACGCTGACTAGCTTTTTCATGCACAATCGAAACACAAATGATTATCCCATCAGTATTCACAGCCAGGCCCTCTCCTCGCTGCCGTCTACCTCTCTGACGCCCGTGTGTAGCCGTTTCTCTCCATCTCGTTTTTCACATTTTGCATCTCTTTTTCAGCCCACCTCCAACTTCCCTGCTGAAAGGCGCGATAAATTAAAGAATTAATTAATCAAAAAAATTTAAGCTGAAATTTGATGTGTAATCTGCACGTGTCTATATGCTGGGTATTTTGGAGTTTCCTCAGTGTGTATGTATATATACTGTATATATATATGCATGCATGCAGATGGAGTAGAGGTCAAAGTGGGAATTACAGTGTGGAACCTTTTTAGCAGCAGAATCCCCTGTTTCTCTTACTTCCAAGATCAAAATGTGTGGTAGTCTGAGTGTAACTCCTACACTCTCAAGTTAGCGTGCACATAGAAATCACACACGCATGGAAGGATGGACAAACACACACCCAGGCACTGTGCTGTATTGATTAACAGTGCCCTGTGAAACTGAGAGCAGAGAGAGACATTTTAAGGTTGACCTTTGTTGGGAAGAGTGAAGTCATTGGCATAATTTAAACGCGGTCCTGCTGAACACAACCTGAGCAGAGATCAGCGGGCAGAGGCTTCATAGAAGGAAATCACTCAGATGTGGCTGTGTGAATGGTTTTGTGTGATAACAGAAGACTGCTGTGCAATAGTAGACCCTCTCTTTTTAAACTTGGGTTTTTTTTTAGAGCAATGGCTTATGCTCTCTTTCACAAATAATAGCATTCATCACCATTTACACAGTATAACGCAGTCTAATGTGCTGCAACAAGCCTGTGTTATCGCTTCATTTGAAGGAACAATGCCAACATGGTGGCAAAGTCCAGCCGGAGCCGCCACCTTTCCCTTGATCCAACAAAGGAATATTTGTCTGCCACCTGATTTCTCTTAAGCAATAATGTTTCATGTTTCACAGCTCAAATATTTACAAATGCACTCTCTCAGGGGACCATTAAACTCAATTTGTGGGTAAGCGCTCTTTGGGAAAGGCCGTACTGCAGAACATTGTTTCATTTTTTTAAAACACAGCAGTGAGGCACACAGATTTTGTGTTGAGGGAAATGAGTGGACGCAGTCAGTCAAAGTGAGAAAGCCCAGATTTGCATGCAAGCTGTTTTTCGATTAACTTTAGAGGGGTTCAAACCCAGATTATCCCAGCCGCTCCAATGTTAAGAGAATACCGGTGCTTTTCTTCCATTTTTTGTTTGCCAGCCACATAACCCAATTCACCCATAAATATGGGCTATCATGTCCATTTTCCATGCCTTGGCCTCAGACTAATTTACCACTGGCACTGATGTGAAAGATGAGCCTTTTGTCTCAGGGTAACAAGATTAGTCTCATCGATGGGAAGAGCCAGCATCACATCCCCTTTGACAAAAAGGGGATTGCTACATGAGAAGATGACAGCCAGGACGCAGTCTGGGAAGGAAGAATATATACAGGCATTAGCAGGGCAGAGCTTGTAGAGGTTTCAAGATCTTGTCATGCAAATAGAGAAGAAGGTTTTAGCATATCGACGAGATGGATTTTGTGTTCCCACCAAAGCGGCTTGTATACTCACTTGTCTCTCTCTCTCTGAGTTTCTGTCTCTGTCTCAGACACATAACACCTGCCGCTCATGTAGCTTTTTGGTTGTAGTCTCAATTAGCGCTTTGTTTTCACAATATCAAATTATCCTGGGAGTTTACCTACTACTTTTTGTGCCTCTCCCCCTGCATATGTCCTTCTGTTTTCTTCTTCCTTTTCCACTGTCTCCTGTCTCTCGGCATTACATTTCCCCTAACATTTCCATCCATCTATCTCCCATGAAGCAAATGGGATTTATGCCACGATAATGCCCACATATTAGATTCTTTCCTGTGATTTGCAGGCCTCCAGTCCTGCTCATACAGTTCCACCAAAAGGTTTAAACTGCACGGAAGGATTTTATCATTCTGAATTATTCATATTCACCAGGCGCTGATGTGACTACTATTGTGTTCGAGCTGTATTTATAGTGAGCAGAAACATGACTCGGGTGTTAGACAGAGGGAAGGAAACATGGATGGATGACAGTGGGTGAGTCACTGAGATAACGATGGGATTCCACCTATGGCTGACATGAAAAGACAAGTTGAATTGTTTCCACGAGTGTGCATAATTACAATGTGACGTCTTACAGGAGATTGTCACTCAAACTAAGATCACAGCTCAGATGCATGTGCAGGAACATTGAGGCTGCTGTCTGTCAGATGAAAGTAAGAAGAAGAAAGTAGGAGTGGGACAGACCACAGCAACTACAGCTGAACACAGAGACCTCAAAAATACACTTTCTCTGTGGTATTTTGCATGGCTAAACACTATGGTGTACTTTATTTACCCAATACTGTCATTCTGTTTCTTTACATTGTAATTCTGCCACTGCCACTCATCTTGAGCAGTTTTTCCTGATCTGAATCAAGGCTCTAAGGATAAAAGCTGTCATATTTTGTAAGATTTGAGTTGACCACACTTTGGCTGAAGATGGACGCCACAATATGGTATTGCTGAGGGGCCGCAGTCGAATCGCACGCTTTAGATCTCACATCTTTCACAACCTCAGCTGGAGCAGTTCACAATGAACAGGAAAAGTAATTGAACAAACATGTCCCATTGTTGCTATGGCAACCTTTTTTTTTTTGCTCAACTAGTCCTGGTTTTTTATGTTTTTTAAGTTTTGTATGTCTCTTAAAGGCCCTGAAAACTTCTTTTCAATTGCTTTCTTACTACATCTTCCTGCCACAGTGAGGACGGTTTTGGTTATTTCACAGGAGAGATTTCTGTGTTTGTGGTTTTTCTCTGAGCTTTGCTCAGTTGGAGAAAAAAAAGGTGATGTCACTATATGTACATGCAGCATTCAGAGTTTAGTAACATTTGAATCATTGTCGGTGGGCAGTTGGTGAGTTGTTTGCTCACATTTCCAGGTCACTGCCAGTGAAAACTCATCAAACCAGATACACACAGCTGTGATGAAACTGAGTTTTTATGTACATATTTACATAATTCAATACTATTCAACTTTAATATCTTATTTAGTCATGAATATAATTGGACCGTTCGGTCGTTTAATGGTCAGTCATGATACACATATGACTGACCATGATACACATATACACACGTGCAGAGAACAAACACACACGTTGAAATGTATCCTCTGCTTTTGACCCATCCGGCCATCCATCTATCGAGGGGAGCTGGAGCAGTGGTCAGCCTTCTTTGGCAACCGGGGACCAAATCCAGTGAACATGCCCTGTCCTGTCTTGGTCACGGACAGGCAGCATAGCATGCACAACCGGGGGCAACTTAGGCAGGACAGGAGGAGCTGGAATCAGAACACTGACCCGAGGTGCCAACAACTCCAGAGAGATGAAAGTCAACAGCTCTAATTCCGGAACCACAGCTGACTGACTATGGCCGGGAACTGGATTCGAACAGCCCTGGGTTGAGAGTCCACAGCTTAACCTCCCGCGCCACACCCCGCACCTTAATGTTTTACTTAATGTTATAGCAAATACTTAAAAACAGACCAACGTATAGGCTTGACCCCCAGACTTGTGAGCAGAGTGTCCCAGGGTACATCATAGATTTTCCTGGGGTGTAGAGGACAGAAGAACTAGACTTTACTAGGGAAGTAACTGCAATAAACACTAAATGAAATGGGATCAGGGTCAATAGACAGTGTAATAAAGTGACTGTAGATGTAATTTACAATCTCAAAACTTAAAAGTTTTAACGGGCTTTAAAAGTCTGGCAGCAACAAAACAGAACAATCCATCAAGGCAATCTGAAGCCCAGTACATTTGCCCTATTTATCAAATAAAATGCTCTGATCACAAAAAAGAATAAATGAGCGAAATCTTCAGCATGTTGCTGTTTGGTACAAAACCCCACAGTCCAGGCAGGCTGTATATACTGTTACCATTCCACATGAAACTCTCTATTCAAAGTAATCTGTAAGCACCAGACAGCACAAGCTTCAAACACACAGTTGTAACTTCTGACCTTCTGCCGGGCGGGGGGGCAGGGGGGAGCACCACTGAGCCAAGTTATCGTATAAAGCTTTAAAACAAAAAATAAAAATCAGTCTATACACGTTCTTCTAGCAGGATTATGAGCACTCTTTGCAGCCTATAGATTATACATTCTCATGTCACGCTTCCAGAAAATGTGTTATCAGGTGCACATACCAATACACAAGCATTCCTGTACAGCTGTGAATAGATTTTAAATTTACACAAACTCAAACAGTAAAATTAGAGAAATAAACTACAGAGCCACAGTTTGAAATATTCAAAGATGGACCTCAAAAGCAGATTCTTTTTGAATCCCTGTCTCTTTAAAACACACACACACACACACAATCCCTTGTCATGACGAACACAACGAGCTGCTATTCACGAACCAGCTGCTTTCATTAAGCCACTGTCATTAAGGGCCGCAGCGATGAAACATCAGAGTGCTCAGGTATAATCTCCTTCAAACACCCACCGGCCTGTCCATCAGCACACACTAGACATAGTCATTACAGACACTACAGCAGCCCACTTCCACAGCCCCCTCTGCCTCACGCTGACTTTGATGTTCCCGTGTCACCGAAAAGATATTCTTCTCTGCTGTCCTTCACTCGTGGAGAGGCAGGAAGTTCCAGAGAATAATGGAGAGAGAGGGAGCACGTTCAACTCTTTCTCGCTTTTATCTGGGATAATTACAGTGCCACGCAGTGTGCAAGGGGCTAGAAGTGTGTTGGTTGTTTTTTTAATCTTCCACCTCTGTTAAACAGTCTCTCATTATACTCTTTTAACCATCGTGGTGCCAAAACACCACTCGGGTGTATCAGCTGGTGGACTTGTGTGTGATCGATGTGTGCCGACCGTGTGTTTTGTGTGTCCATCAGGGTATTTGGCTCTTTATAGATGGTTTATTAAATTGATTAAATGAATCAATAAGTCAATTGTTTGATGATTGAGTTGTTTATTCAGTTGATCTGATGTTTTGATACCATGTACTAGCATGCATTTTTGTCGCTGTCCGATGAAAACCATGTATCTCCAAATCTGGTGATTTGATGAAGGATTAAGTATTCCTTTACTGGTTCAAAAAAACATTCACTTTCTTTTTAAGCAAATAAACCATTTAAATTAATAAACCACCATATTATCTGAAAACTCCGTAGTCATATGTCTGAAACTAGATGTTTTTCTTAACTTTTCTTAGATGTTTACATGTTGGAGAAATTTGGTTTTCATAGTTTTCATGATGTGTATTAATGTGTAGATGTGCATGTATGTATGCATGCATGCACATCTATACATGCACTGTACAGTATGTGTATAAGTATGCATAATGTATTGTCTACCATTTGCACCATTTTGTTGTATTAACTTAAAGACCAAAATAAAGATAAATTCACTAATTGATTGTCATTATGAAGCAAAGATTTGTGTTATATGTGACTGAAGTTCCACACTTAGATTAAGCCGGTGCGATGCAAGTCAAAAGCTCTGGAAAACGTGAACCTTGAGGTGTGACTATTTTTTTAAATATTCCAGCTCATCAATGTTAGTGACCAGGTTTGCAACAGAACATATCTTGTTATCTGGTCAAACCTAAGAAACGAGAGTAACACGAGTCAACATGGCAAAAAAAATCAAAAGCTCCACGTAGACTCTTCCTTCAAATTCTGCTGTGAGGAATAAAATAAATTTGACCACATTTACCCTTAAATTGTATGCAAGATTAACATCAACATTCCAGCTTCTCAAAAATCAGCAGTTGCCCGTTTTCTCATATTTACATTACTGTAAATATAACATCTGCATGTTGTGGGTGGTGGGTCGGAGAAATGCGAAGTATTTAAAGACATCTTCAGCTGTGAGACATTTTAATTGGCATTAACATCTTATTTTGACATTTTACAGAGCAAATGATTGATCAATTAATAAATGACAGATGAAAAGAAAATAATCACAAGATGCAATCGTACATTTATGAAAGTGCTGCTTGTTATAACTGTCACTTACAGCCTGATCTGCATGACAACAGAGACACACGCTACTGTCTCATTGTACGAAAGGCTGTTTAAATGCACACAGCTGTAAAAGGTCAGATGCATATGTGATAACTGATAACTCCTAATCGTTTCAGTTGTGCCGTTTTTGCGCTTGATCCACGTTTTACAATGTATTACTTTCAAACTCTGGAAGTTGTTGAAATGTCTCTGTAATTTTAAACTATTAATTAGATTAGCTTCATTTTCTTGCCTTTGGGAATTTGCCAGATTGCGAAAAGACAAATTTCAGCTAGACAACTGGCCTTTTTGGAAACTGAGCTCCTGCTGCTCCAACTGCTGTTTGTCTGTTGTTTTTCATGCAGGGCACAGCAACGTCAACCACTGCGCCGTCTCCATTGCTCAGCTAGAGCGAATTACCTCACAGGCCTAATAATCATGTCGTATAATGCTGTGTGGTCTCTGGGACGTTGGGAGCTGATTGCTCTCGATCATAATGAGCTCCTGGAAAATAGATTTGTCTAGACAAATTATTTCCCAGGGAAATATCTGCTGCCCAGCGTTGTTTGGTGTCTCCAATCAGACCCAGAGGCCTGACAGCTAATCAGCCCGCCATTAATGAGACTGGGACTCTATTTTAACTGATATCTCTCCAGCACTTTTTAAGAGTTCTGCCTCAAAGAGGGGCTGACAGCCAGCTATGAACCGAGTGTTAGAAAATCCCACTACTATGGTGTAAATCATCATTTGGATGACAAGTACAGACCTCCCGTGAAATTCCCGGGCAATTAAAATGTAGGGGCAAACAACAGTGAGTCATCAGTAACACTGTGAATAACCATGTATATTGCAGCCACCTCGAATAGGTGGTGTGTCACGCGGAAAAACAAAACAGAAATGTACAAAATAAAATAAAAGATTTACAGGTGATGTTCAAGCATGTGGGTGCTTCAGTCAACATCCATCGTCATCATGACCTTTTCACCCCAGCCACCTACAGTACACTTCCAATGCAGACACGCCCATCCTCCCACATATAAAAAAATTTAAAATTACCCCCCCCCCCCCCCCCCCCGGCCACACACACACACTGTCATCTCAAACGCGAGGCAAACCAAATCAAATGCTGCTTCATCCCCCCTGACGAACACATCCTCTTGTTTGTCCTGTATGATTTTTGGGGCTGCTGACATTTTGTCCCTGTCTCTTTGAATGGTAGCTGCACTTAGCCAACATGCTTAGCCTTTTGGAGATGGATGTGCACTCTAACCCGATGATCCATGCCCCAATTCCCAGAGGCTAAGTGTGTGTGTGTGTGTGTGTGTGTGTGTGTGGAGAGGGCTCTGCTGACTTCTTTCAATAGGCTGTCAGCAAGCACATCCACCTAATGATATCACTGCTGCATGTTGATGTGTGAGAGCAAAAGGAGGGCAAGACGAGACAAACCTACACATTTGTCACTGAATGTCCACTGACAGAGAGGAGCCACTGTTGGCACATGGGGCAATTACTTGATCATCTTAAATGCAAAGTAACAAGTAGCACAAGTATTGAAGAGTCATAAAATCAGCAAACTGACTCAGCAGGCTAAATGAATTCACCTTACTGTCTGACATGATCTTTTTTTTTCTTGAATGGGGATGTTTGACCACTGAACATCACTGTTCTCTCTATTCAAGCTGCCGCCGTAACGTTTGGATTTCCATCTCTTTTTGCCAGCGTCCCACGACAAAATCTCCCACAAAACTCAGCGTGGCGCATCAGCACGACTGCAAGCTCTGTCTGTCCAGTGGGAGCTCACCCCGTGTGTTTACATGTGCTGCAAATACACACGCACATTCTCACACACCCCTCTCCGTCTTTCTCACCAACTTACACATTTTGGAAACGTGCCGGGAAACGCTCCACCAGCTGAATAGCAAGCACACGCCCGACTCTGCTAGACGAGGTGCTGGATATATTGTCAGAGAAACTCCCAGAGGAACCATTTAGCTTTCTGAGGATAGTGCTGCTCACCCGTCTTCCTGACTGTCAAAATGAATGCATTTACTTACACTCCTTCCTCTGGGAAAAGTTAAAACGCTCTGTATTCACTGCACAGACGATAGTCGCTCTTTTTGTTTTATTCACCCATTCTCGTAGACTTGAAAGAGGGGGCAGAGTGAGAGAGAGGGAGAGACTAATCAATGAGGTTCTGGCTTGACAGGCTTCATGTCTTTACTTAATGACGCATGCCATGGTAACACAAGACGGCAAATGAACTGTTACTTCTCCATTCCCGTGCCTCGCATTACAACTGTATTCATCACCCACAGCTGATTCATAAACTGACTCTGAGATCCGAAGCCTGAGCAAAACAAACAGCTGGAAGAAAAAAAAGATAAAAAATGTAATTTCATTTGGGGAATCAGACATCTCAGACAGAAAGACCTCCGTCTAATCTTCTGCGATGATTTGGCTCAATATAAATAAAAAAATAAATAAAGTGAATGAATCACAAACACGATTAATCCAAGGACCAAAGAACATTTGCACAAATTCCATTCAGCCTCATTAAGAGCTGAGCTCAATGTTAATCTCTTGCAAAGGTCAGATTCAACAGACCAGTGAATTTGAACTTTTCTGTTGAGTACAGCCAAAGGGCCAGCTCTGGTCTCCAATTCACGGCACGAGTGGACTCGTGTGTTTACCCTCCTGGTCCCAAAGTTTTCACACCTTCACATGGATCGCAGGCAAAAAGAGCTTTTCATTTTGGGAACTCTCTCTCGGCAACAGATCACGTTCGGGGAGCAAATTCAGACTCAAATGTTTTCTATACCTGGCTGCCTTTCCCCTCTGTTTCCTAGCCTGTTTATGTGTGTGTCAGCACAGTGTAACGTACTAAATGGGATAACATCACCAGCCTGATGCTTCAGCTTGCTGTGGAGCCTTGAGACCAGTTCAGGAAATGGGTTTTATTCTTTAAAGAGCCAGCATTTTCCCCACACTTTGTCATCACCATCCTCATCATCATCCTAACCACTGTCGTCATCATATCATACAAAATGGCACAATACTGTATCCATAACAACAAACATAGAGACACATATTCAGACAAGTCATTTTGTACAACATACTTGTAAAGTACAACACATATCATGACTTCACTATATTTCATTTATAAAAATAACATTTACAATAAAAACATGGTTTCACTGTGATGATCTGTTGAGACTTCTCTCTGTGTGATCGTGGTCGGTGTTGAAGGGTGGGGGTGGTGGATGTTTAGAGAAGATGCTGCACGTAAAAGCTCATCCTGGGAAAGCCTTTCTAAGCAGTTACACCTAGAGCGTTCACAAGCCAGTGACCCATGCACAACAGTCAACAGTCAGACTTTGCAATTTATGTACAATGATGTAAAAAAAAAAAAGAAGTATGTACATAAAGATGGAGTCCATCATACATATCTTCTAGTGTCCCTCCTGCACAGTATCTTTTTGAACGACCTCCTGAAGTCGTTGTTGAAGATAGTGTAAATGATGGGGTTCAGCGCGCTGTTGCAATAGCCGAACCAGAAGAAGAACTTGAACAGGGTGTCGGGCACTGGACAGGACTCGCACAGCGTCATCAGCATGTATGTAAAGAAAAAGGGAAACCAGCAGATGACAAACACTCCGATGACCACGGCCAGGACGAAGGTGAAGCGTTTCTCCCGGTTCTGTCGGCCCTTCCAGCGGCTGCCCTTTGTGCTCGTCACCCGCTTTTGGACCACACCGTCCCCCGGTTTGATTTGGCTCAGTTTGGTTTTCCCCTTGGACGCTTTTTTTTTCATCGAGCAGGGATTGTTCACTTTGTGGTCAGAGGAGGACGACTCCTCAAGGTCCACCCCGTTGACCTCGTCCTTCTCCTCATCTGCTCCTCCTTCTCCCCCCACTCCCTCCTTCAGCTCGATGTCCCTCTCGCCATTCAGTTTCTCGTGGCAGAGGTGGTCCTTGGCGTCGCCCACGCCGTTCTCCTTCTGGTTGGCAGCAGCGATGGTGGCCGTCTTCGACATCTCCTTCCACTTCCGGTCTCCTGGTGGCGCCCGCGTCCTCTTTTTGGCGATCTGGTAGATCCGCACGTAGACCAGGACCATGATGACGCAAGGGAGGAAGAAGGAGCCGATGCAGGAGGAGATGACGTACCACTTATCGTTATTGATCTTACACACGGGGTCCTTCTCGCTGTTTTCTTTCTCCATTGTGATTAGAGGTGGAAAGGAGATAACTGCAGCGATGACCCACACGATGAAGATAATGCACTTGATGCGTCGCGGCGTCCTCTTCAGGTTGTACTCGATGGCCTGTGTGATGGACCAGTAGCGGTCTAAGCTGATGGCACAGAGGTGGGCAATGGAGGCGGTGCAGAATAGAACATCAAGTGCCAAATATATCTCACACCACACCTCACCAAAGTACCAGTATCCCATGAGCTCATTGGCCAAGGAGAAAGGCATCACGAGGGTGGCCACCAAAATGTCAGCCGACGCCAGAGACACCAAGAATAAGTTCTGCGGAGCCCTGAGGGCCCGGCTCGTAAACACAGCTATGACCACCAGAACGTTGCCAAACACTGTCAGCAGGATCATGACCCCCACCAACACAGTGAGCAGGGAGATCTGGAGGCTGTAAGGCACCACGTCTGGAAGAGTCTGGTTGGTCTCGTTGTCAAACCCCATCGGAACAGATTGGCCCACTTCCTACGCGAGTTCACCTGAGGTTAACAAATATCATCACCAGGAAGGACAGGGCTCGTAGCTCACACAGCATGGCTGAGAAAGCAAGCAACTGAATCACGCCTCTGAGGCTTTCCCGGATTTTTCTCTTTCATCATGTGCAGGCTCCTCAAGGAAAAGCTCTTACTACTGATAAGGCCGTCAGTTCATCTGAAAGTGTGAGGCAACAAGAGGAAAAATCAGACACCTTCAATGCCATTTACACTTTTTGCTCAGTCAATTATGACATGTCTTTTGTATTGTTGCTGTTGTATTTAGCTCAAGCATTATGCCACCTCTTTTCCCTGAGGGAGAAAAAAACAAAACACATATGAAGTGCAAAATAATCTTACCTGAGAAAAAAGCAGTGGCACAACCTCTCCAGTGCCAGAGACGGACGGGCATTAAAACAACTGTCAGTCGGTAACTTCTTTAAGCAGATCGACAGGAAGTGAAGAAGATCCATGTGGCGTGAAGTCTCCCCTCTGTGTCTCCTGTGTCACACAATGATCCCTGTGCTGCATCTAGTTGTGCGTGGTAGCGGACCTAATGGAGCACTAATCATGTTATCCCGGGCGCTGCCGTGCTGCTTTCTGCGTGTGGAGTCTCTCTCCTCAGTGGTAACCAGTGAGCCACTCCCCCTCTTTATAGCCCGCACGCTGCAAAAAGTGTCCCGCTCACCGGGTCACTGTGGGTCTGCAGAATGTCAACGTCTACAGACATGTGGGTCTGACAGCATGTGACACCGCAGACAAAAACATCGGCTGGAAGCTCGTAGCGCCGTGAAGGAAAGGAGGGAGGAGAACACCATCACAAATGAGCCAGGGGGAAAAGGCAAAACTGAATTTATTCATGCACAGGTGGACTTACACCATCAGCCATAACATGATGACAGCATGGCACCCTGACCGGTCCCCATTTCCATCAAACTGTGATGCTCTGTGTGTTCTGACACCTTTCTATCAGAACCAGCAGTTTGAGCTACAGAAGCTCTTCTGTTGGATCGGACCACACAGGCCAGCCTTCACTCCCCACATGCATCAGTGAGCCACCATGACCCTGTCGCCGGTTCACCAGTTTTTCCTTCCTTGGACCACTTCTGGTAGGTACTGACCTCTGCAGACCGGGAACACCCCACAAGAGCTGCAGTGTTGGAGATGCTCTGACCCAGTCGTCTAGACATCATAACTTGGCCCTTGTCAAAGTTGCTCACATCCTTACGCTTGTCCATTTTTCCTTCTTCAACACATCAACTTCGAGGACAAAATGTTCAATTGCTGCCTAATATATCCCCACCACTGACAGGTGCCATGGTAACCAGATACTCAAGGTTCTTCACTTCACCTGTCAGTGCTCATAAAGTTATGGCTGATCGGTGTAGAAGGTGACATACAGGTACACATGCAGCCTGTAATGTGGGCCATTACATTCTATAAAATGCTCATTATATTAACTGTGTTTATCAAGAAGCACCAATGCTCTCAGTGTTTAACATGTATAATACTGACGTGTCACATAATGATAATACAACATTGTTTAACGAAAAAATGAATTGCCTTGCAATAATAACGCTCTCTTTTCAATAAAGTCTTTTTGTTATTTTGTTCCTTTACATACTTCCATCATAAGGACTATAGCCTCAATGAACAAATAAGATGATAAAGTTTATTTGTATAGCAGCTTTCACACATTCCACAGAGGAAATTGAAATACTTTACATAAGGTGAATAAATGCATTAGAACATTTAATACATAATAAAAAAAACAAAATATGGATAAAAATAAGGTACAAATACACAGACAAATACAGTTATAGTGTAGTAATAAGTTGCCCCAGATTGAATGAAAGAAATAAAAGTGCAGCAGAGAACTGAATGAATCAAAGACAGAGCAGAACAGCAGAGTTTTTACTTTAGATCTGAGAAAGTTATGGTGCATTTATGAGGACGGTTCATTTAAAAGTAAACTAAGTTTGTAGTTAAGTCAGAATCAAATATGTCTTGTAGTTGATCCTAACAGTCTAATTATATATGTGCAGTCATTAAGATGCCTCAATTTGTTATCACTTTCATCAGGTTAAGCCAGATTAAAAGTTTAATTAAAATATTTAATGTCTCTACTCCTTTGCCTTCAATTTTGATTTCCATGTGTGGTTGAAAACAACTCTGCCAAAATGTGCTACAGTCTGTCTAATTGATTTTTTTTACGCTAAGATGAAGTGTCAGTAGCTGCTTGATTTGACCAAACAAATCCATGAAACTTGAAACCTTAAAACAACCTTCCTGTTGGGATGGACATTTTTTGCAGTGCAGCTGCTAGACTCCGTTGCTAAGCAGCAGCCAGAGCCACACCACGTGGATATCGACAGAGGTGTTTTATTACTTTGTCCAAACCTGATTCATTTAGCCACCTTTTACATGCCATGTCCAACACAGGAGGGAGTCCCCAAACCTGGTCAGGAGCAGACCTCAGACTGCTGACGAGCTACTTTGGTGTTTACAGAGACGACTTGGGATCAGTGATACAGCAGGTATCACTGACTGAACGCACTGATGTGCAGGTTATTATTCATCCTCACTGTACTGTGGGTTTATATAGAGACTTGAAGCTTCCTCCTGTGTGTGTGTTTCGTCTGTCTGTGGCCTTAAAACGCAAACCTGCCGGTGAGACAGGCCCGGTGTTTGGACAGGCCAAAGGGGAGCAAGGGGTCAATTTTACTATTTATATTAACCATATACATTTGAAAATTCTAAATACATTTTATAAAGCATTATATTCCATGTGTATAAACAAGTGAAGATGCGCAACATGACAACTGTGACAATTGTGACGAGGCAAATACTTAACCTTACCTGACACCTGCATTAGTTAGTGCTGTTTAACTAGATCATATTAAGCTATCAAATGTGCATCATGTCCCTGGAAAACAAGCGCCATCCTGTTTACCTTCTCCACATGAATAAGGTGTGGTAGGCGATGGTACACATGCCATAGTGTAAATAAGTTAACTCTTAAAAGCAAGTTTATTAACAGTCTTTCTCATTAGTTCATAATTGGATGCAGGCTGATTAGATTAAATATTAAATATGATATAAATATGAAATAAACCAGCAGCAAGTAAGACAATGTGCGAGGGTTTTTAAGTTTTTAGCACTTTTAGCACAAAAATATAACAATATAGCTTAATAGTTACTGCTAAGTGTTACAAAAATGATCGGCTCTTTGGAACATTATCTTTACTCGTGAACAGGATCAGATTTATCGCAAGTAATATCAGTGTCAGCAGGATAAAAAGCAATGTGTTACACACCTCTGACAAACGTTAACTGCTTTAGCCAGCATCTTAATATTACTCTAATCCCCCTCTTTTATGAACCGAGTAGCACGTTGATGGTTATTTTGCATCATTCCAGCAGTCCCTGTCAGGGGGATTCATTATTTTCCAAACTTCCCAGAGCCTTCCGGGAACTGGAGCTCTTTCCTACCACAACAGCTCTGACTCTCAGTCACACAATGTAATGGGTTCTTTGTGCTGCACTTCTCTTGTAAATTTATAATCACTTGGGTTAGTTGAAGGAGGAAATCCCTGAGGAACTGTGGGAGGACACAGAGTACACTCCTTGTCATCTGTACTGGACTCAGTGTCGTGTCAGCTAGATCAAAGTGCCCTCTAGTTTTATAAAAAATAAATAAAAAAAGATTGTATAAATGTCATAATGGCAAAAATATATATTTTTTATGTCTTCATTGTTAATAAAACATTCTGAAAAATGTACAAGCAACATGATATAATATGTAGTGTAACCTGTGTTAAATGAGACCCAAGGTATGTGGGGCTGTTTGAAAGAAACTAAACACCCACACAAGGTTTCAATGGAGCTTTTCTTTCAAGAGAATTCATACCCTTCTTATAATTTGTCTTTCCAGAAAACGTCCCAGGAAATAATCATCAGGAAGTGACAGCCTGTAAAATAAACCATTGTCTCTAATGTTTATAATTATAACGTGATCTTCTTTTATAGCTTGACACGAAATAACTCAAGTTTGGAGACACGAATGGGAGAAGGCTGCCCGCTGTGTGAGCAGGACGCGCGCCTGAGCGTGCCCGGGCCGCGTGACGTCACTCACACCTGTCCCCGCGGAAACGGAGACGCGTCAGCTGACCCCCCCCCCCCACCAAGTACACGCGGACTTTCAAAATATGACACAACCCTTCAGAAAATATAGCCTAATGGATTATTTCATGTGCGTCTTCCCTCTGATGGCCACCAGCTGAGGCTATAAAACCACAAAGCATGTGAGGAATGTGTGACAAGCTTGTAACTGGGAGTGCGAACATATTCACAGCGCCCGCAGGGCAAAGCGAAACCTGGACGGTCTGATTGTTTTTGGTTAAACATCCTTCCGTCCTCGTTGGCGCGCGAGGGTGCAGACGAAGCGCAAGGACACAGTGACACCTGTCGTCTCCTGCAAGAGCCTCCCAGCTTCAGGAGGACGACCGACCCGCACACGTCGGTGAAGCCGAACCACAGACGGGACGATGAGTCCCGGTGCCTGGCAGATGTGGTGTTGTAATAGCCATCATACCGCATGGCCGACAAAGCCGTCAGTCAGCAAGCAGAGGAATACAGGCAGCTTCAACCGCAATAATATGAAGACTTTTAACTCACCGGCAGGGGGCGGTGTTGCACCGGAGAAGAGACACACAGCTCAGGCCACTGAAATAAATATACAAACGTTGACCGCCCTTTACACCATGTTTCGCTGCAGCTTCTGTATGGCACAGGTGACATAAGGAAATAACATGTGGTTTTGGTCACATGACACTAGAATGACCGATCTAAATATAATGACATTGATAATATGTTATTGGATAATAAAAGTTCTAGGTGTGAGATATGCTGGATATAAATGCAGAGAGGTCCGGAGCAAGGTGAGAGTTTACTCTAGGCAACGGGAAAGTAATGAATCACAACAATATTCCCAAAAGCAGCTGGATTTGTAACATGTTCTTCATACAGAGCAATAGAAAAAAAAAGGAAAATAAGCTTTCTGCATGTGTGCAGTGAAGAAAAAGAAAGGCATGCTCCTGACTCTCACTCCTCTTGCTCTACCGCTCTCTGCAGTGTTGCCATCTCTTGCTCTCCAACAGAGTGGAGTCCACTTTTGTCCCTTTTATTGCTAAACCTATGATTCCTAATTGAAAAGCAACAGGTGTTTGTCCATATGGTGAGTCAGTGGCAGGTTGAGTTTAGCATTCTGGGCGGCAGTGTTTTCCATGTGAACAAGAGACTTTATCAATGAAGGTGCCGAATGTAGAGAAGGGTGCATAGTGTTTTGCAGAACGTGTGGTTTAGAACCGACTGCGAAGAAATGAGCAAAAAGCAGGAAATGTGTTTGCATTCGTGCAGAGATGGTGTAAGATAAGGCACACGAGTTTCAGGTTTTGGTCATTGTGTCTCACGTTCCAGTGTTGGTGTGTAAACAATTGAGAAACTGTAATAGAGATGTAGACAACAACAAAAACGTTTTCTTCTTGGAAGAGGCCACGCAAAATGCCTGCTGAGTTCAATACCAAAACCTGTTTGGCATCAACTGTTTGGTGTTTCGGTCTCATCATGCACGGTTTGTGGTGTTTAGTGCAACTGAAATATACACGACAAACACGCGCATCATAAATTTGTAAATATTTATCGGTTTATTACAGTTAAAAAGATGTATGTACATACAGAACATCACCAAACATGGTCATTTTCACTCATATGCAAAGTAGCACTCTGCAACAAGTTTGTTTCAGGAGAACTGTCTTACAACGGGGCAGCATTGATTAAGTTTGTCATTTACAACCAAGCACACAAATCAATGTATTTTTACTCTTTTTCATTTGCCAAATAATACTTAGTAAAGGCATACAACCATACTGAAACAGAAGGATGCGTAGTAAAACAAATTGGTGTTGAACTGCTTCTCCAAATCCAAGTTCCTGCTGCCAACTTTGTATGTACACAGGTAGAAACACCTCACACTGGATCTTGGTCACTGCGGTTAGCAATGAAGACTCACATAGAGGTAGTCATGTCTGCATCTGCTCACCCAGTCACGAGACAACTGAACCAAAAACCGTTGCTTTCGACATCTGTTCAGTCCTTGGACACAGATCCCTTTACTGACATTAAAGAAAAGAAGAAGAGTGATTATCTGTCTTAAATCAAATGGCCATAAAGGTTTTGCTTGGTGCACATAAGGCAGTCAAGTTAATGTACGGGGTGTGAGTGGGGGTTTTTGAGGGCATGTGTGGGGTTGGGAGGTAAGAGAAAGAGTGGACGGCTTCACATTAAAGGGCCGTTCCACCAAAATTGACATTTATGTAGTTATGTGCTCTCAAGATGAACAACATGTGATCCCACAACATCCTTAACTATCTAGAGTAGAAGTCATGTTTGCTTATGTTTCTGTCCTGTCCAAAACTGTAATTTCTTGATGTGGTAAAACAACAAAACAAAGTGTCTATTCAAGCTTCAATAATCTCAGACTTAACGTAGACGTCACATAATTTGACTTCCCCCAATCTTGCAATCATGACTCCAACCTGATATCACCTATGAGAGAAACTGGTGAAAAAGGAAATATATTAAAAGAAGAAAGCAATCTTGGTCATTTCTGTTGTAAAACCTCCACAGAATAAAAATGCAAGTCAGTTTTGGTGGATTTCCCCTTTAATGCCAAAGACAAGTGAGTCGCAAGCTAATGCACATCCACTTGGTAGCATAATGGCATCAACTTCCATTGCACTCTGTCTTTTTGTAAAACTCTCATCACATTACAGATTTTTGTAATACTGAGACTACCGTAATGTCAGATTACTGTACAGAGTAAAAGGAAAAATAAGACTGAAAGAAACTAGACCCAAATTTACATTGTAACGACCAGTTCTTGTAATCAAGTACAGTCAGTGGCCATAGACACAAGGAATAGCCAAACAAACACATAAAAAAAGACCATTAAGGCTGCTTGTCAATGTAGATTAAGTAGGACACCCTTTGCAATATACAAAAAGGGAGCATTTGCAGATACACCAAATAGCCACTAAATCAAAGTCCTCTATGCAAAAACGCCCGATTCTGACCCAGAAATCATGTCAAATATGTGTTCAACATACTTGTTTCCTGTACAAAATAACCAGGCGAGAAAAAGACAAGTTGTATGATCCAGATAAGAAAAGCAAAAGGAGCGAAATGACATTGATTCTGCGATGCACTCCATGGCCTAAAATCACAGACAAAATAGAAAAATAAACACCAGCTATATCCCAACTCATTTGGATGCACCAGTACGCAATACATCGTCGTCATTTTAATCCCACGAGTCACACCTTCAAACTGACTGGGCCAGTGGGTGATCCCCACCTCCTCCACAGCATGTTAAAACTACATTCCGGTATCTGTTGAACGCTCTCCGGTCCATCAGCCCAGTTCAGTTACCCGCCCCACCATCCTCCGCGTCTTCACACTGGCATTCTGAACTTTGCAAAATGGCATATGAAAAAAAAAGTAAAAACAAGAGACTGAATGTAAAAATGGGTCACAGCACTCTCGCTGCATACCTAATGCACATCTCACTTTTTGAGTACTCGTTGAAGGCATTTTTCACACAATTGTTTACAGCTCAAAGTAAATACACACAAAAAAAAAGTAACTTCCAAAGCTTTTATATAAAACCCAGGAATGCAATGCCTCCGGTGTGTTGTTGAGCGTGAACACAGAAAGCCCTTTTTACAATTTTTTTTCGACAGTCTTGTACTGTAACTGCGTTAAGCTCAAATATGCACCTTGTGTTGTTGTCTCATCGTTGTGTCCAAACGATTTGATCTGTGAGAAAACCACCGGGCCTGACGCCTAATCCAAACGGTCAGTGGATTTGTCCCTCGTCAGGTTTGCGAGTGAGTCTATATCAGTGTTGGGAGTGGATCGCTTCCCGCTTCCTGCCCTCCCTGGGTCCCCCAGCCGTGCCTTCACCGTCTTGTACAGCATATGTTTCAGTCCACGAAAAAGCAGCAACAGGTTCTGCTGGTAAATCAGAAGCAGCAGTCGTTCCCCCTGACCCGGCCCCACCCCGAGGTGAGCTGTGGCGCTCTCACCAAGAAACACACCAAGCTGCTGCTGCAAAAAAAAAGTAGACCCACACATTTCAATACGAAATAGAATCATGATTGAATATAGAGCTGGGAGGCGACATTTTCATAAAAAATAAAAAACGTTTGGTTTGATTACCTTTGGGATTTTGTTGGGATAATACTAACCAAATACACCTTTCATTCATTTAGGAAAAAAAGAAAACACTAATAAATGATCCTGATCTGAGCTGCAATAAGCCATTTTGCTTGTAATGGAGAGAGCAGGATAAGGGAATCTGAAAACATCTCACAGCCACAGCTACGCCAGCCTTTTACAGTTCAAGAGCGCAAGATCCTTTTAAGATTGACAGGATAAAACTTCCCTAAAGAAAGTTACTAGCATATTTGGAGCACGTTAAAACTCAATATTTATATTTAATTGATACAAATTTTCATGATAAACTGTTTAACAGATAAAATACTTAATTATGAAACAAAATGCCCCCATTAAAAATAACCAATGAGAGGCTACTGTGTTGTTTTAATATAGAGGATGCCAATGTGTTTTTAAAAAAGTGCATAAGAGCAGCAGCATTGCTGGGACAGTGTGGGACAAAAGATATATATATAAAAAAAAATTTAATTACAAATGTAAATGAAGGGAACATTTCCCATCATGTAACTAAGATTCTTAAGAGACCCTGTGAAAAAGAAAAAAAACTAGAAAAATTAAGGATTTTAACAAAAAAGGAAGTGTTACCTGTCAATGTTTTATTATCAAACTTTTTGAAGCACTGATACACTCACCACATGCTCCAGACCCAGATAAAGTCTTTTAAAAATGCTTGATATGTTGGTCAATGATCAACTGAATGACAGCTATGCAGCCCAACACTGACGATGAAAAAAGTAAAAAATAAACTAAAAATTGCACTCAAGGCAACAACCAGAATTTGTATACATATATAAAACATCTCATCATTTATCCCATCACCAACATATGTTTGACATTTTCAATACCTTTGTGTCACACAAAAGCAATATAAACGGGGGTCACAGCACCACCCGTTTTGGAGAAAAGTCCAACTTGCTTTTTTCCTCAAGCACATATGATTGGCATTTCTCATATGTATACATTACTAGCTTCATGTTTAACTACTTCTATTTGTTAAAAAAATCTCCATATCACCCTATTTTACAACTGATATCGCTTGCTTTAACACATTAATGCAACAATAAAGGGACACTAAAAGGAGGGGGGGGAATAAAAGCAGTAATAAAAAAAGAATTATTGAAATAATTTATATCTTTGTATTCTCATGGACAATTGTGTTTAGAAATGAACCACTGGATCACTCTAAACATAGGCACAGTTTAAAAAAAACAAAAAAAAAAAAACATAAAAAGGTACAAAATAAAATTACAAAAAAGAAATTATAAAAAAAACACACCATCATTAGACCTTTGTTCTCTATGGTCAATAAGAAATTAACATAAGTTATCTTGAGTGAATGTGATGTTAAAAAAGGGGGGATATCAAAAGAAAATAACAAAACAACGTTAAAATTACGGCAGCAGCAGTAAATGTGAAGTTCTTCAGACTTTTTTGTTTGTTTTTGCATACAATTGTATCCTTGCTCACATAATAGATGCTTGTAATTACTGTAAATACATTGGCAATGGGAGCACGGTTTATAAGGTTAAAAGACTTGCCACTTAGCTCACAGTTACTCAATATATATAACTTTATATATCCTCAGTTTTGGCAAAGAGATGGAAATATTTTCCTCTTGTATGATTCGGAATGAAAAATGAGTGGGGGGTGGCTGGGGTCCTAAAATGACTGTGATAAACTCTGGAGTAACACAGAAGTCAAGTCTTCAAAGAGCCGCCTTGTTTCTGCCCAAGGATGGTGAAAGAAACATTTTCTTCCTTCTCCTCCTCCTCGTATTTGCCCCCGACGCTGATTGTGGCGAGTCTGTTTTCTTTACAGTGTATGATACACGTATTGGGGGCGGGCAGGCGAGAGGGTGCCGAGCAGGTGGAGGGTTTGGAGTTAAGTAGGAGTGGGATTGAGCTGTTCTTGGCTCAGACCATGGCGCGGTAGGGTCCCTGCATCTTGAGGAACTGGATGATGAAGGAGGGGCCTCCTGCAACAATCTGGGGTGGCAGGTGGCTGAGGGGACAGTTCTCAATGCTCATGATAGACAGCTTGCTGCAGAGGGCCAGCTCGAACGGGAGGCTGTGCAGGTTGGGGTTGTCATTGAGGTACAGTTCCTCCAAGTTCTCCAGTGTACCTTAGGACAGACAGTTACCGTTAGTCGAAGCTTGTACTGCAGCTGATGCCGTCATCCAGGGAAACAGGGTCTGAAATCAACAGCTTCCGAGCGATACATGTCAATAAAATATGATTTCCCCTCACCACTTAGTTACTGAATCATGATTCTCACAATTTACATTAAGTCTACAAAATGTCAAAAAGATTCTGAAATGCCCTTCACAATTTCTAAAGACCCATGGTGAAGTCGACAAATTCCTTGTTTTATCTGACCATCAGTCCAACAATCAAAAGTATTCAAATGTACTATCACGCATCAAGGAAGAGCAGAATGTTTGCTTAGAAAATGACTGAAAAGGTTAATCAATTATCATTAAAGTTCGCCGACCATTTTAACTCTGATGAAACTGTATTGCTGTGTTGGTTGACAAAACACTGCAGTGGTCCTTTAATTCAAATCCCTCCACATGTTTTGTTGTGCAGACAAGTTCTTAAAAAAGCTAAACCAAGGCACCAGCTAACGGGAAATCATTAATGGACCTGGAGGACAGATGAGACTGCCATGGTCTTCCTCCAGGCTCTGGTATATCTCACAGTTAAAGTAAGTGCACTCTTTTTTGAAATGAAAAACTATTACTGATGATGTTTATACATACAGTAGTTGTTTCTCATGGCAACCTAAATACCTCCAAGCCACAGGTATAATTAAATTCTGGGTCCACGTCTGGATACTCTAAAAATACGCCCATCTTTAGCTTCTTCCTCCACCCATTTAATCTTAGTCTTAACCTCAGCAGTAACCAGCCTAGCCATGTTGGACCAATCAGTGGGAGGAAGGGTCAGAGGTGGGACTGTTAAGCTCTTAAAGCCTTTTAAGTTTAGGTTTTAGCAAGGAATAGATGTTATACTCTAAATAAAGAAGAAAACCTGCACTAATTATTTTCTAAAATTAGATTTTCAAAACCCTATTAACTGTTACTCGCTACAGTTGTCTTTATAGGTACATGGCTACAATACATTCAAGAATCGGTGGAGAAAGCGAGAGCAGAGATGCAAGTGTGGCATTGTGTTTCGCTAAACTCATACGCTTTTGTTCCTGGAAATAGTCTGGTCCTAAGCTAGCTGTTAGCAATGACAGAAGCCAGTTGATTGTCTCACATTTGCTACTAAGTTGATTGCTACCTTAGCTCGAAATGCCTATCCCTAATTGTTTCCTGGACATCACCATTCAATAGCCCTGACTCTGGGGAATCTGGGACTTTAAAACACTTAGAAACAGGTAAAAGAGTCTAATCTTTAGAAATAAAAGCTGTTGTTCCCAGATGTACCTTGTTCCAAATAACTGTTGGCAATGACTAGAAACGTAAATACAGGCATTCAATCACTGAAACAATTTCAACTGACAAATAATGCGTGAATGTTGTAATTTACTAACAATATAGTATAATATTATTGGTTAAACTGTTCATCTGACAAACACATGGTGTGTCAATACTGTAAATAACAAATTAATAGGTTGTCCTGCAATACAATAGTATAAATACGAGAAATTCATACTAAATAAAATGGTTTCAAAGCTACAGTTTTCATAGAAAAATGAAATTATTTCACATTTTATGGGTAAAATAGTAGCATTTCATTAATCACAAACCAAATGTAATGCTGGTTTTGCTTTTGAAAATATTTTAGCCATGCGAATCAGAAGTCACTGGCACTCACAGTTTACTGAAATGAAGTTCAACTGACATAATTCTACGTCCTCACGTCAGTTTTACATTGTCACTGCAAGATACTTTTGAACAATGTTTACTCTTGTTTTACTCCGTTTCTTCAGATTTGACAGAATTATGTGCCAGAATTTAAGACTGTTTTTAGACAGTACATTTCCATTTCCTCTCATCTCCTAGACACACAGAATGCAGATCATTCACAGTGAAGTATCCCTGGATCAGTAAAGTAACATATTTCCAGCCCTGAACAGATTAACAGACCATATTACTGATCGGAGTAGTTTGAGGTGTGAGGGAAGTACTTACCAATCTCCTCTGGAAGGTGTTGCAGCAGGTTCTCCCCCAAACCAAGATGAGTCAGATTGGTGAGGTGGCCGATGCCTCTGGGTAATGTAGTCAGCTGATTATTTGTCAACACCAATTTCTAATGAGAGTAAAAGGACAGGAAGGTTATAACGTGCTCCAAGGGTTTATTAAAATGAGAATTGCATTTGCAAATTGCCAATTTGTACGACTACAAAATGGCACCATAGATTGAGTTACCAAACCTACTGTGGAAATATGCATCTGGTTGTCAATTCAGTCAAACCATTTGTCACCCACTTATAAGCAACAGCACTGTCCAATTCTCAGACACCAACTGTGGATGATAAACTAATAGGTAGACCGTATGACCAGTAACCTGTTCCTTAAAACTAATAATAATAATAATAATAATAATTCAGATTTTGCCTACTGATTCGGCTTCTCATTAGTTCCTGGTTCTAATTACTCAAGAGTTATTTTATGATACCGCAGGAGTTACCAAAATCAGATTTTCTTTAAATACACTTAATGTCCTCCCAGGCCATGAACTGAAATGAACCTTTAAAAGTAAAATGTTGAGGAAGCAACAAATAAATGTGGATAAAGACATTATGGAATGTGTGCCTGTATCTCTAAAAGTTGTTACCCACGACAAAATTCTGTAACAACCAATAAGAGCCTCAGGTATAATGGAGGGAGCTGCATTTCCAGAAGACTTACCTGTAAATCTTTAAGATAAGCAATTTCATTAGGTAGACATTCCAACTTGTTTTCCTCCAAGTCGAGCTCCCGTAGCTTTCTTAAATTCCCAATACCATGTGGTAACTTCTTGAGAAGATTATTGGACAGTATTAACACCTGTGAAGACAGTTTTTCACAATAAGAAACAGATCTAAAGTGACAGACTGACATAATGATAGAAGCAATAAAGCAGTCACTCCTGACACCAAACCATCAAATGAATCCATGACAGCTTAAAAAGTCTAAAGGTATGTGCTACATCACACTGCATGTATCTACTGTGCTGCTCTACTAGTAGAATAATGATTGAAACATTTAAAGAAAAGAAAGTGCGTTATACTTTTCAGCCAAATTTGCAGAGTCCGAACTTCAAGTAAAATGTAGGTCACTACGGTTTAGAGGAAATAGGTCTGTGCAGTAGTTATGTTTTTTTTATTTTATTTTTTTAATCAAACCCAAAACATAATACTATGAGTAAGAATAAGCAAAGCCCTAGGGCTATCCATGTTTATTACACTAGTCATTAGCCTCAAGAATTCACTCACAAAATAAGGGTTGTAATGTTGGGACATAATGGCTCCAACACCTCTATTCCTAATTATCGGTTGCACTAAATATAAAATGTATGTAATTAAATGTTCTACTTATTCAATAAACTCACTGGAAACTGGACCGGCAAGCTGAATTCATACTTTGTGTGTATGGAAGGCTCACCTCCAGAGAGACTAAACCACAGACGTCCTCTGGGATCTTTGTCAGCTGATTGGTGGCCAGGTTAAGCTCGACCATGCTAGTCCATGTGCCAAAGTCCAGTGGCAGAGATGTTAACTGGTTGTCCTGAAGAAGACAATGACATACCTTTATTAGCAAAATAAGTGACAATTCAGATGGTCAACACAAGGACAGTACTGTTGAAGAGGCTGAGTAGAACAGTGCACTATGCCAGCTATGTTACCTGGCGCCAGGATAAAATGTTTCCAGGGGAGATTTAGTCCCAAACTACATCCAGTATGGACATACACCAAGTAACAAGTTATGGGTGTTAATGCCAGCATGTATAGGCCTGGCTTAAGGCCAACCTTCAACAAAAGGTGCTGTTCAGACAGTCGTAGTTTTGAATAAGTTAGTAAATTTGAACAAATATGCTAAACTGTTTCACTGTGGTGTTGAACTAAAGACAAGTGGCACAACTGGCATTTAAAACAAACCAGGAGATGCAGCTACCTGTGTATTTCCTACACTACTACTTCTCACTATGATGGGACAGATTCTCACCCCACCTTCAAGAACAGACGAAGTATGTGCAATATGGCTTCTTTAAAAGTAATGAAAAATTAATTATTGGACCTTGTTCTGTTTACATGTACCATTACATCCACTTTCACAGTACCAGCTCAGTTTAAAGTTTTAAGTATTAACAATTTAGCCAAGCTAACAGTACGCAATGCTGAAGACCTACAAGAAAGTGGCTTTACATATAGTTTGTTTAAGATTTAATGTTTTTGACTCAGTATAGTTCAGGTATGCCAAGAAGGTCCAATTCAATCTCACATGTTCCCACAGACCTTTTTCACATGTCATGGCAGGAAAAGCACATGTAAATAATAAAATGAATGATGGCTGCTTCAGTTTCCTGGTATTGTGCATTGCTGACTCACTGTCATGGCTCAGTGGGACACTTGAATAGAACAGAGCCATCATTAATATTATTAGTAACACCTGCACTTTTCCTATTATGACAAATCAAAATGTCTGCTGTTAAAAAAAGCATATTAATGGCAGCTTAAAATATCTTGTGATACCGTGATAACACCTGGCTTTGAGATAAATAAAAGTAGGGAGCAGGAAGAATTTAAGAAGGAAGTGATTCATGATTATTTCTACACCGTTCAGACATTTTGAATTTAGAAACAGTTGACTTAAGAATTTATCTCACTAATTTCACAGACAAATATTCATATATACCTTCATGTTAAGCTTGCTTAACACTTTGGCCCTGGAGAAGATACCAAAAGGGATCTTGTTGATGCGGTTGTGCTCCATGTTGAGGGAGTAGATAGTAGAGAACTGGGATGGCCCACCCACAGGGTATGACTGGAAGCAGTTCCTCGCCAGTGTCAGACTAGTCAGGTTGACCAGACTTGACAGTAGGCCCTGGTCAAGCAAAGAAACAGAGACATGACAAAAACCACATGATCAGGGCTGGACTGGATTAGCTCTATGAAAGAAAGTACCTGTATTTTAGATAAGTATTAATTTTAGAGCACAGGTACAGTGGGCTTGAAGCTACAACATGAATTTGCTGTTTGCAGGATGTTAGCAATAATACAACTTAAGACTGCAACTGCTGATTATTATCATTATTTGTTATTATGTGGCAATTGCATTATAACTGATAGTCTATTTATGGTTCGACTTACCTCTGGCAACACTGAAATGTTGTTGTTTTCAAGGTTTAGCTCCTCCAGTTCTCGACATTTGGCTAATGATCTGGGGATGGCTGACAATCTGTTGTATCTCAGACCTAAGCGATTTATGCTTGCCAGATTGCCTACAACAACAAAAACAAAAAAAATGTATGCAAATTAAACTTGTTTTTACCATTGCAACATTTATTTATCACATCTAGCTGGAGTCACAGACTGGCAAAATAAAAAAAAAGTATATATATATCGTACATTAACAAAAGAGATAATAACTTTGCTTTGAATCCTAAAATATACTTCAATTACCTATAGTCTCTGGGAGGTCCAAGAGCTCGTTGTGCTGCAAGTCGAGGTTGGTTATCTGTGTGCAATTCCCAATCTCCTTCGGTAGGTGTTCCAACTGGTTATGGGCAACATCCAGAGTTATGAGATTGCATAGCTCCCCTGCAGAAAGATGTACACCAAATTCAAGATTAAATTGCTTTCAGTAACCCTTCCCACTGCCCCACTGAAGACTACTACTCATTTATTTCATTCCTTCTACAGAATCAGAATGGCATTGGTGCTTTATAGCCAGAAAATCTCTCTTACAGTAATTATACAGTGCACAATATACAGTGGGCAGATGGATACATCACTTTTGATCATTTCAGTCATTTGTATGTGATTTTGTACAGAAATATATGGGTCACTGCTGAAATTGAAGAAGGGTGTGTACTCAAGGACTATTAGTACTAGGACCAAGCATACATAGCCCTGCATAAAAATGAGGAATGTGTCCTGTCTTTGCACATAGGATTTTCTCACCTATCTCTGCGGGCAGCTGTTTAATCTTGTTCTCCCGAATGCTGAGCATAGTGAGCTTGGAAAGGTTTCGGATGTCCTTCTCCACTGTTGTGATGCGGTTGAAGCGCAGGTACAGCGTGGTCAGAGATGTTAGCCGGTAGACAACAGCCGGTATCTCTCTCAGCTTGTTGTGCCGGAGGTCAAGCATTCGAAGCTTTTTAAGGGAGTCCAGGGAGTCAGGCAAACTGGTCAGGGAGTTCTCACTCAGGGCCAAAGTGACCAGGCCTGATAGGCAACCCAACTCAGCCGGCAGGCTCTGCAGCTTGTTGCTGTATAAGTAGAGTTCAGCCAGCTGTGTCAACTCCTTAATGGAGGTGGGCAACATGTGAATGGACCGTTTAGATAGATCCAGTCTCATCGAGTTCTCCTCCCGGCACTTGTTAAGCTCTTTGATCACCTCGGCATTGCTGGACTTCTTGCGTGTACCTGGTGCCGGGTTTGGCCGCTTTATCGTATTGTCAACGGAGAAGGCAACACCCGGTGTTGAGCTGCTGGTGTCCTTCTTTCCTTCTTTGGCATCTTTCCCTTTGGTCTTCGTTTCTTTGCCACCATCCTTGACTAAACTGGCAAGAGCCTTGGCCTCCTTTTCCCTTTCTTTCCCTGCTGGACCACCTTTGGGGTCCTTTTCTTTCAAATCTTTTTCTTTGCCTAAAGTACTACTCATGTCGACGATATCGGGCCTCCTACAGAGTTGCACATGGGAGTCTATCGTCAGGTTACTTATTCAGGAAAAAAGGGACACAGACAGCCAAGGAGGCTTCTAAAGAAAACATCCCTGTGCAGGCCCACACATTTATGATTATCCTTGAAATAAAGGCCTTGTGATCCAAAGGTTTTTTGGGATACTTTTGATACTTTGTTAAAATGCCATGGGAGTAAAAATACTTTGAAGTAGCTGGATCTCGGCACCCATGGGCCACATGCTTAAGTGTTTGAACTGCATACAATCCCAGGAGCTTCGGATATAAGTTCAGGCTGCAAAGGTCATCAAGGGTTGTTTTTGTAATCCCTCGATGTTTTGCTGTTGGGGAAAAGAAAAAGACATTTTGTTTACATTTACTATTTAATTTTGACACTTTACAAACATTCTCAGCATTTTTAATTTCAACAGTTGAGTGGTCTGCCTGAAAAGATTTGAGGTCTTAGTATGTCACTTGATTCTATAATTTCAGACACTTCAATGTATTCCTAAAGCTCGTCCTTTTTGTTTTCTGACAATTTTCAGAGAAAGAAACTGATCTGTTCTGACCAATTTTCCTCTGGATTTTCTGTCCTCGTGTATTCAAAACCTGTTGCGTTTCCTACTAAAAAGAGGACACTGATGACCATAATTTACAGTAAACAGAGACTTCTTGTAGCAAACAGATCAGAATATGCTTCCAGTATTGGAAAGTTAAGACGAATTTGGGAAGAAAATGCAAATACACCAAATATACTGCATCAGATTCCTAAAATAAACACTGATAATTTCCCAGATTTCTAATAATCAAAATAAAAGGAGTTCTATATTGAAAGATAAATGTTTTTATTTCATCTACAATGCCAGTCATTGAAGAAATTTGTGATTTTTAAAATCACCAACTTTAATGATGTGATGTTGTTTAAAGTGTTTGCACTAAATTGTTAAATGTTTACTATGTGCCAGTCTTAAGCCTCGTGCATTAGATGATTATAGTTACTATGCAAATGTTTGATTGTTTTGCTACATGTAATACATATCTTTGTTATTTAGGTGCCATCTATACTACATAGATTTGACACTGCTGCAAATGTGTGACCCTCTACCATCGTCATAACAAGGGATCATCTGCAGCATCTGAATCGATCCAAACATTTTTTTGATGGAACAATATTGTCTATGTTAAGCCCCATTTCCGATCCATTGATTGTTTGCTCTGGTGGGCAGCAATCAAAAATTCCCCACTTTACTCTGTCAAAAAAAAAATAAAAAATACAGTACTGCACAGCGATGATGATGAATGAGTTAATTCAAACACAATAAGCAGTTTCAAATACTAAAGACCGACAGAGTGTGGTAGCAGTCGATGCTTTCTGGAACGCACAGTACACAATTTCCTCATTTTGTGCCTCAGCATTTTGCAGGTGAACCACACCTAAAGAACGACTGTTAGTTGAAAACTTTTTCATGCTGAAATGAAAGATAGCCTGAAAGAGGGCCTGCCCAAGCCTTCCTGACACAATAAAACCCCACTGACACTCCTCTCTCAACAGATATTATGCATAATACTATACAAAATATCACCAACAATTAACATTTAAATAACCTATAACCTAAACAAATGTTAAAGGTGAGCCAACTGTGGGCTAACTGTGCAATGTAAGCTGCATTATGTAGGAATAAAATAAACTAATACAATAATAAAGGAGCCTTTCTACCTCGACAATATTCTTTCTTATACATGAGACACTTCAGCAGGTTTGGTGTGTTGTCAGTTTGGTGGTATTGAGTTTGTTTTGCCAGTCAAGCATATCTGTTGAATGTACTAAGCATAACCTCACAGCAACTTACTCCTACTAAACAAACATGGCCCAGCGGGTATTGACATTACTATATGCCTACAGCCCCACCTAAATATACATTGAGGTATATAGCCATCCACTGTAAAGTCTGCAATGCAACAATCACATTGAATATTTACATCTCAAAAGATATCCAGACAAAACACACAACCCTGTGGATCTTTACATGACAAACTGAGCTAGAATGTCTCTGGCGTCTCTGTTTAGTCTCTGTTGCTGTACCTCTGCGACTGTGTAAAGCTCTCTTGCACTAGTACCAGCTAAGCCGTGGCAAAAAGAGAGGCAGGTTTGGCTCAGGATCAGAGCTAAGTGAAAAGGTTAGGACTGCTGAGAGTAATCTTTAGAAGGGACCTTCAAAGCATGAAGCCCCCACAACAACAGGTCATATGACCTTTTGGGTAAAAGAAATGTTGTGTCAATAGCAGCACCTCTTACATGATAGAATGCTTGACAGTGTGTTCTGTAAATAAAAAAGGTATCCGCTGCTCTTTCAGCCCGTCATATATAAGAGGGCGAACATCTAACACTGGCTGTAATGGGCATACCTGTGTTCAAAATAATTATTAACATAAAATGAGAATAGCCAGATCAACACCATAGTTGGCGCCGTCTAAGCCAAATTGTGCAAATGACTTCCATTTATGGTTGTACTATCTATGTCCCTGCCCTGGTACATCACTCAATTTATAACAAACTGCATGTAAACCTTATCTGGATAGATTTATCTTTGTATTTAAAGACTTAAGGTTTTCCGCTTAGACCTAATAAAAGACCTAACACGGCCAGAAGAAAAGTCAAACATCTACTTATGCAAGTTAATTTCCTAGTTCATTTTTAAATATTTGTAATGACATTAATGAATATCATATCAAAACTGATATTTTTGGCAAAGAAGTGTATTAACTCATGCAGGAACTCTTTTTTGTTTGCCCAAAGGTTATGAAAACAAAAAGACCAAACCAAAGCAGATGCCCTCTTAGTTGCATCTTTCCAGCACAACAGTGTAATCTTCGGGTGACTAAAGAAGCTCTGACTTCAGACGAAAAGAGGAACATAAAAAACAGTGGGTAATAGCCGTGTTATAAAAACAAAGAACCAGGGGTTCATGATGACATGACAAGCAAGTGCCCACTTGTTGTGCATGAATGTAACACCTGGATAGCCTTAACAGTCTGAATATAAGGTAAGGGATATGCAGAGATGTAAACAACCCATTAGTGGAATAACTAGGTTGCCATACAATTAAACATGTTGATCAGAAAATGCACTATCCGCATTCACAATTGTGAATGTAAAGTAATCCCCCCCCCCCCAGGATTACTTTTGTTTACTATCCAGATGTTGGGGGGGATTACTTTAAAGATGTGTATGTTGGCCAAAACCAATCAATTCAACAGGCAAGTGATCCAGGTATTAACAAAACTTGCAAGTAATTTGTGCATTCCATGAAGTTAGGACTACTCATTTAGTAGATGTAAAAGTGAGGTTCAACTCATATACAGCTTTGAAGAAAAGCTAACGCACATCCATAAACACTTGGACTTGCAACCCACATAGAGACTAATTAAGTTTCCATTAAGGATATCTGATAAAGCCAGTGCATTTAGGCCTAATCAGAAGTGTCTTGTGCTTTTGTTTATCCATTACAATGCCCTTTGATCAAACACGAAATCAATGTTAGCTAATCAGAGGACACAATGAAACACGTTTGTACAGAATATGTAACTAGCTGAAGTTCTATGATGTGACAAAACGCACTACAGATTCGGATTAAAGAAATACCTCAAATCCAGCTTCTGTGTTATTGATTGACAGTATGCTACTACCCAGGTGCAAGGAATGGCCTGTCGGTTTAAATGTTTATCCGTGTAATATTGGGGGGGGGCAAAACAGAGATGAGGTGGCAGCTATCAGCTACCGCTACTACACAGCACTCCGCAGGACGCAGCTAGCTTGATGGCTACGTGAGCCAATCACAAATCCTTGGAAACAGATTACCGACAAAACGGTACCAGGCCGTTAAATCAAGTCGCCTTTCGAGATTAATTAATTTACATAATATGAACACCTAAAACAAGCATACCAGGGTTGGTGCCATTGTGGTCATTAGTGTGACAATAATACCTTGACGAGTACAGTAATTATGCTACACGTTACATTGTGACTTAACCTACCAACCTAACATCAACTTGCTAACTAATTCTCGTTAACCAACTCACGTAGGCTGGAAATGTTTAATGTCAGCTAAGCCAGCCTCGAAACTTACTGGGAGGAAACATCTGCAATACTTATCTGTGGCGAAACAATTTTCCAAAAGAGAAAAATAGACTGATTAAACCTCCCGAAACGACTGACAGCAAGGCAGGAAATAAAATCAGCTAAGCTAAACGTCAACAGCAAAGAAAGCGTCAGTTATGTCAGACTGCTATCTTGCTAACGTCAGCTAGCGAGCAAGTTAGTCTAGCAGCTAACCGTGTTTTAGCGAGCGATTCTTTTAAGTTAAACGAGGACGAGTAACCGCACGGCCAAGACGAAATAATAAAACAAACGTCCGACTGCTACGCGTGTTAGACGATGCAAACGGCGTCGAGGTTTTTATCTGACATCTTTACTCCCATCCAGCAGTGAGCTGCATCTCAAGCAAAGCTAGCTGTGTGCGTGTAGGCCCGAGCAGAGCGGACCGACCCCTCCGCCGTGAGTTCGGCCGAGAGGGGAAACCTCTGCTGCAGCCAGCTGAGCGCAATCTGGCAGCAGACACCCAAGGAGAACAGCCGGCGGAGGCAGTTGATACGCCAGCAGAGCCGCCACTGAAGGCACACACGGTGCGGACGGACTGCAACTCAGTATCAAAGCGCGGTTCCCGTATATTGAATATTAGCCGAGGAAAGAGAGAGAAGAAGAAGAGAGAAAAAAAAAGGAAAACACACTGAAAAACAGCGGCCATTCCGAAGCTGAACAAAAGAGTGCGTTCGTACTCACCACCGCAAAATGACACTTTAGCGTTACACGCGCCGTAACAAGAAACTGACAGGTGTATTCTTTCTGGGGGGACGCGTACCCGTGCTATGGGAGGGGGGGTGGTAAAACGTCCACTGTTAATGTGATAATAGAACTGTTTTACCTTCAGAGGTGTGACTCCGCCATCCTTGCTGCTTCCTCCTCTTTTCCTACACTGCTGCTCCCCTCCCTCCCTCCCCTGCCACCAAACTGCGTCATTCGCACGCCTAACCAATGTTATCACGAGACTTTGAAACACAATCAAACATTCCTGGATAAGCACTCATTTTATTTACAATACACATCTTATGTAAATTGCGCGTTTTGTCTCAGTTCTGTATAATGATAAAAGTACTCCATTGCAAATGAAAGGTCTACATCCAAATGTTCTAATTTTTTCTAAGACGTACTGATTAAATACAGTAACACTCTTGTTATGAATTTCCCCAAGTAAGGTCAGTTGCCTTGTACATTCTTACATCTAAAAAAAAAAAATCATTTAAAAAGTGTAACTGCTGGAAACAAGATGTCTCCTACTTCACTGACATATGTATGTGACCCGGGGGTTTCGCGTTTCCTCATCACATTTGGGTAAACTGAATATTTCACCCTGATTGGGCTTCCAATCTAGCTGTGATTTCACAAAATCATGCTTCAGTGGATGAATGTGACAACAAGCCTTCCAGTGTCAAGCTCTGTACATACATTATTCTGCACAGTGAAGCTCAAACAAGTAAATATAAGCAAAGCACATTTTTGACTGGAGGGGATTTAAGTAACAGTGCATTATTATTGGCAGCAAAGTATACTTAAAGTATCAAATGTAAAAGTACTTATGCAGAATAGTCCTTTTCAGACGTTTATATTATATATTATATTATTGGATTGTTATTATTAATGCATTAACATATAAATAGCATTTTCTGATTCTGGTAAAGTAACATAAAATGGAAATATTTAAAAACTACCTTAAAATTGCACATAAGGACAGTCTTGAGTAAATCTAATGATTGTATATTACAATAGGTCAATTGTTAGTGTAACGCAAAAAAAGTGTTATTCATCACTGGGAAATTATAGGTTTTATGTGACTTTAAATGGCAACACTGAAAATATGATTGGGTGCCTACTACATTTACTTCAAGGACATATTACTGTAACAATTCTGCAAAACTCTTAAACTCAAAGGAACAGTGGGAAAACAAACATTTGTAGTCATGATTTTGAGTTGTGTTGTTCTCAACGCTGCCTGTAGATGACAGTAAAGCACTGTATCTGAAAAATAAAGCGAAGAAGAAGGTCACGTGATTCTCGCGGAAGTGTTGGCTTGACAACGGCTGTAACCTTTTCCTGGTGCTAAAGGTGGGATTATCAACTATTTTAAAGCAAGGGTTTCGATTTAACGTGTTCACACAACGGGCGTATGTCGCACTGTATGGTCAGCAGCAGCAGAAACTATATTTGACAGGTAGTTTGCTAAAAGAAAGCTACCATTACTTTCACTGCTGTGTCGTTAGTTACGTGCTAAACCTAGCTAGCGAGCTAACCTAGCTATAAAAACCGGGACCCGATTTTTCTCCCAATCTTTAAATTATCTCAACATCTCAGTTAGTCCCTTCACTATAACGTTAACGCTGCATCAACCTTGTTGAAACTGAGGCCGAATAGAAGAGAAACGTGAGCATTCAACACACTGCAACGCTAAATTTCACAAATATACCACAGGACAGCACTGATGCTAAATGCTTTTCATTTAGGATGGTCTGGTGTTATCTGTGCCTGAGTTCTACTACATATGTTGCTGTTCTTTATGTATAAGCTGCTGATATGTAACTAACTGATTTCACCTGGCTGCAATCAAATTTGAAGTTTGATCTAGTTATTTTCTGTATTACTTAACTTACAATATTATCACTGTGCATTTAATTATGCTAAAGTTATGCTAGGCTTATGCTCCAACCTTGCCTGAATGCAATTTTTCTCAATTTACTACTGTCTTGTAATGCAGTCATGAGTCAAATCACCATCCATAATCAACCCAGAAATACCCAGCTACATAAGCAGCCGTCAATATATTTTTACACTTTTGGCTTCTTGCATCGGCAGATATTAAATCAAACTTCCCATAATACTTTGGCTTCATGAATCTGTGTCAGATCAAATGTAATAAATTAATGTTTACCTTTCAGCGAGCAGTCAGAAGACAAAATGCCAGAAGTCAAGTCAATATTCAGAGAGGTTCTGCCTAAACAAGGTTTGTACTACAGCAGTTAGCTATGTGGACAGCATAGTTACAAACAAAAGACTGTTTGTGGAGCTCAATACAACATGTGAACTGTGTAGAAATTTGCCAAAGCTTGCAAAAATAGTCAGTGGGTGCTCTGTGCTGTGCACTCCCTCTTTACAGTCTCTTTTACAGCTCACCACCATTGTTGTAGAAACATTTGGGTCTGTACCATAGCTTGATAACAATGTACTATTTCTGGTGTCAAATGTGTAATGCTTTCTAATGTGTTCAAGCTGATCAGAGACAGAGCACCATATGTGTAAAATGTCTAGATGTTTCATGCAGTGGGAGTGAATGGTAAGAAAAAACAATCAGCAACAGAAATGAAAAACACTGCCTAGTTCTTCTGTAATGAGTCACAACTCAGTTCCTACAGACATAGCAAACCTACCGATGTGACATTGGGCCTCCCTTTAAAATCCAGGGGGTTGCAGGCTGCAGACCTGCTGGGCAGTGATGCTCTCACACTTGCAGTACTTTATTTAAAAGTTTAATTATTGGTAGAACATTTCCCACTGTTGTGTTAGAGACTTTTGTCTTTTCACCAGCTTTGCATTTAAGCCAAGATTAGTTGATGAAATGTGAGGATTTATGTTAGAGTTAAGTGATTTTTATTAATTTTTTGTTTTGGCAACATCCACAGGGCAACTTTCCATGGAAGATGTCCCTACCATGGCTCTGTGTAAGCCAAAGCTGCTCCCACTCAAATCAGTCACCCTAGAGAAACTGGAGAAGATGCAGATGGAGGCTCAAGAGGCTGTCAAACAGCAGGAACTGGCAATGAAGGAGCAGTTGCAATAGAAGGATGGAGGGTTCTTAACTGCAGGAAAAGTCAAATTGGCAGAATTTTCTTTGGATGGATGGCACAAACCGAGTTTTCAAGCACAATTAGAAGTATTTGAACAGTGACATGCAATGTCAAGAACTTACTGATGCTTAGCTCCTTTGAGCAGAGAAACTAGGGAAATCGTGGGAGTCATGAGCTTAATCACCAATCTTAAAATGTTGCTGTTAATTAGTCAGTGACAAATTATCTACTGCATGTCATTAGTAAGGATTACATCGGTTTCCTGGCAACTGCGATTGGCTACTGACACCTGTGTACTTCTTCAGACTTGGTATTTGTATTTTTGCACCTGTAATTTGGCATTAATGCATGAAAGAAAATGTCAGTTAACGGACTCCTTGTTGAGTGAATGTAGGGCAGAGCAAATTAGTGGGTCACATAAGTTCCAACATGTAGTTCTCTACTGTGTGTTAATATCGTGACATTCACAGAAACAGTCTTTGATTATTTAATAGTGATTTAATGAACAAACAAGGAGCAATACGTGGTACATCTCTCACACCAGTATTCCCCAGATATAAAAATAAACACTCTAATCACCATTTTGTGAAGTTTCCCCAACTGGTATTTGTTTTTGCACTGTACTCACGTCTTGATACCTTCAATAATGACATCTTTGTGTAATTCAAAGGGTAAAAAGGAAGAAAAAAAAAGTCAAGCACAGCATAGAAACAGCAGCTAGTTAGGGAGCGAGTATTGCATTTAACCATCATGCTCCCATTTATTTATTTTTTATACCCCTTTATAAAGCTCTTGACACAAACCAGTAATCTCTGTACAAATACTGCTTTATAGAAAACACAAGGAGTGGCAGTGAGCTCAAGAAAATACTGTACAAAACAACATGGAATGACGGACACAGAGGTGTGGCACTTTGAGGGTTAGCTTATGCAAATGTTTATATTGAAACACTTAAAGTGATCTACTTCAGTTTCAATCAAAAGTGCAGTTGGTTTTTCTTTTTATGTTTTACCCCACCTCAATTTCAGAAATGTACATTCTTTTGACTGTTAGAAGGGAGAAAAAGAATTGTACCCAACTATTTTGATATGATTTATATTGAAAATTAATTTGGTAAAAAAGTAGCTTTATCCTCTTCCTTTCAGGAAATCTGTCACATAAAAAACAAAAAAAAAAAAACAAAACCCAAAGGGCTCCTCAGTAGCTTTCAAGCTTGACAACGCCACCATCTCCCTCGCTGACAAATCTCTTCCGGCCCCTGACAAGAAACGGATCACGTTAACACACAGTCACACAAAGCTGCAACAGCTCCCTTCAGAGAGGACTGTAAGGTGTGTGTCAGAAAACCAGCAGCGTGCACTTACCGACAGGGACAAAGGTCTCTTAACTTTACGTCGATGATTCCCATACTGAAGCTCTTATCAACAAACTGCTCCAGGATGAAGTATGCACGAGGGACATCAATGTTGATTTCAGAAATGTCCATATAAACTCTTTCATAGCCCTATGAAGATAAAAAACAAAACGCACACACTGTATATAAAACAGCATCTTTCTTACAAGGGTAGCAAACAGATGAGCTGGTGCTTGGTGAAATAATTACATGCAGTGCATAATTCAATCACCAGGTGGCACCTTACCCTTCTCATTTGGTCCACAGTGATGACTGAGGATGCAGAGAGCGACTTCAGTAGCTGCAGAACCATTTTGAATGTTTTCTCTCCTTTGGACTCCAACACCATCACTGTTGCCTGAGGGACATTGCAGAAACAGTTAGCCTTCTATTAATACTTTAAACCTTTGGTACAAGAAGCTCTCGCTGAAGTACAAAACAGTTGTTTTATCTACATATTTTTGTTCAGGCCAACAGTCCTCAACAAGGGTAAAAAAAAAAACAAAAAAAACAACAACCTTTAAACCAAGACAAAATGTTTGAAATAATGATCATCTGCGCACACAATACTGTTCAGGTGTAGAATAAACATTTCTCTCAGTTTAAGGAGGCTTTTTATTTTATTTTTCCCCCACACCTGCTTTTGTGATGATTTTAAGAATGAGACCAAGTTTGGGCCGTTCTGCTTCAATCTAAAGCAAAGCGCTTACCTCATAGACAAACTCATGGTGGAAATGGGGAACCTCCAGATCTCTCAGGCATCTCTCAGCCTCTTTGCAGTCTCCTGACAGGATGTACTCCTTCAGCAGCAGGTTCATCTGACAGGACGCACACACACACAAAACCAGCAGAAGATACGGGACTACTGCTCGCATAGAACATGTCTACTGCCGCTGTCTTCTCAAGTCTGCTTTGTGTAATTTACCCCTTTGATGAGCTGCGTGACAGGTCTCTGTCCCCCGCCTATCCCCCAATGGTTTTCAATGCGTAGGCCGCCCATACTCATCTTCAGCAACACCGTCGCCCGGTCCAGTGCCGCCCTGGGAGATTAGAGAACAGCCAAGGTTTGAAACACTACCTTTCATCCCTGCATTCATTACTGTCCCGTCTCCCCTACCTGCAAGTGATCACACTGCTTCTCTAATGTGCAAAATCTCCAGTGTTGCACACATTTCTTACACCAGTTTGTATTTAACCTTCCTTTGTGAAGTTACCACTCTTTGTGCTATATTTAGTGATATGACTATTAGATACATCAAGGCTTCTGTTTGATATTATGGTCTGAATAACCCAGTATCTTTAGCAGTCACTACAATCTCACTTGCAAACTCAGGTGGAAAATTCTAATTTTTTTTTTTTTTTAAAACATGAACGTCTACCAGCAACGGACAGATAAATGTTCAAATTCACCAGCCACTCAATAGTAAACCATTATTTTGGTGTCTGAAAGTCTACTTGCCAGATTTTCATGATAATATCATTAAACAGGAAACTAACCCACAGACAGCAATCACATAAACACATACCTTGTGTATTCACAGTCAACTTTGCCTTTGTAGCCCTCGATGTAGCTCTTGGACAATATTTGGTCGCTAACAGCACGTGCAATGAATTGGCCCACCAACTGGAAAATACACAAACCATTGGAAACATGTAAACAGACCTAAATATATATTGTATAGCACGCACCATGTTGAACACAGTTTGATGAAAACTTGATTCTTAGATGAGTTATTCTGTCTATGCATCATAAAACCCAGGTTTCGAGTGTCAGTCATTTAAAAACACCTTGTTTTTCTGTGCAGGGACTTTTCAAGAACGCAGTGAGGACAATTTGCTCGGAAAGACCCTCACATTTATGTGGCTCGCTAGTCTTTGATTTTTATTTTATCTGAATTCATTTGTATGTTCTATGTAAAAGAAGACAGGCCAAAGTCATATTAAAGTCATATGCACAGTATCTTCTTGCAGCGGTAAACCAAATAATATTTGTTGCATGAACTTTTTTTTTTTTTAAATGAAACAAACGAATGTAAAAAACATTTCCTGTTTAAAAATCAAGTGAACATGAAAATACCTGCAGCAACACTGTTACACATTACTAGGTCACAACTACAAAATTCTTGTACTTTGAAAAAACTGGAGGCCTCACAAAAACACTGACATTACAGGTGACTGACAGCGGCCTCGCGGGCACGTGTGTGTGTTTGTTTACAGTGGTGTGAGCACATGAGTTAGGGAAACGAAAGAGCTGGCTTTGCTCTTCTTCTGGCCTCCACAAAGCCTGCAGTCATCACTGATCATTGTTCCTGTACAGATGAGAGGCTGCTCCGCCTCATCTGCCTCGTGGCTGTGGTTAGACTGGCAGGCACATGAGGAGAAAGAGATGGTGAAAGGGGTAGAGAGAAGGAGGGGGGATAATGCCCCTTTAAAGCCACAGGGAACTGTGAGAGTGGGACAGAAATGACTAGTGAGTCCAAATGAGACAGTGAAATGAGGGGCGTGGGGGGGGGTGACCAATAAGCCTTTTGAGTTCCCATCGCTGAGCTTGCATTTTGTGAGTGCAGACAGACAATGGCCAGAGATCTCATGTCTGTGCAGGCTGAAAAGGAAAGAGCTCAAACACACACACGAAACCACAGCGTTGTTCCCCTGTGATCCGCCACAGACTGTGTAAAAAACATACCACCTCAGAAAGCATACTCTCAGCTAACGAGGCTGACGGGTCTCGTGTGTTTAACGTTAAAATAGCCTAAAACATGAATCAAGAAAAAAAGATAATGTGGATTTTCTGTAGCTCCATGGGTTTGGCTTTATTATTTGCATTAAACATGGAAATGTGCCTACCAGAGCGATTGACACCTTATCCTCTAACAAACCTGAGTGGTAGTCGGCTCATTCAGTATCCTAATCTGGATTTTTAAGTAAATACTCGCCCTGAATTCACTACAATTTAAAAAGCAATTTTAAGATTTATATGCAGCACTATAAACACACACGCAATTAGCTAGGATTAATGAAGCCACAGATGTACACACACTTATCTCGGGAGACTCACCTGTGGGGCTCCGGGTGTATCCAGGACCAGATCGGGCAGCTCCTGGAGCAGTTTGTCGAAGGAGTTTTCCATGTCACTGTGGGACAGAACAGGCCCACACAGGTCAGCCAGCAGCCTGGAGGTGAGCTCCCGGTGGCTGGCTTTGGCCTCCAGGGCCAGCGACACAGCCAGCGAGGGAACCCCGCTCCGCATGGGTCCCAGGTTCAGTCCTGCAAGCAGCTCCTGGATGTGGAGAGAGGCGTTGACTTGGCACAGGCTTCATGGTTGTGTTCGTGTCTGGTTATTTTTACAGCTCTTTGCAAAGGATAGAATTCTACGCCGATTTCTGCTTCTGTCACACAGGTAGTTTTCTGCATACTCACCGCTACTTCGTTTGTGTCTCCATGTTCAAAGTACTCTTGCACTATGGGGGTGACTGTCTTCTCAAAGATCGCCTCATCCAGTGGGGGAACCACAGTCTCATACACACAATTTTCCTTTCAAAACACAATCACATTTACAGTAAATGACTCACTTGTACAGCTTGTTATTTATACAGCAGATTAATAAGACACTTGTGATTTTATCCACCGTACAGACAAATAAAAAAAAAAAAAACACAATATTATGCAATTTTGTAAAGCAATGCTACACCATCATAAATAACCGTATAACAACAGGATTATTACACATTATAAGCTCAACATGAGAGGGGTTCCATGCAGGGCTGTGCATTGGATTGCATTGGATTTTACAAGTGCTCATGCTATTCTAAAACACCCCATGTATAGTGAACGTGCACAATATCAACACCACAGTCAGTACCTGAGCTTCATCATAGTTGGGGTCTTTCTCATCTACCTGCTCCTGTTCATAAACTTCACCAGATCGACCCCACACACCTTTCCCTCCAGCCCCACCTGCGGACAGAGGTCAGTGACAATATTAGCCATGATATCTGGCAACATCCTGACCATTTTCAAAGGATTTAGTGTCTTGGTTACCTGAAACACAAAACAGCTTTTACTTATATTAAACAATTACTATGGAAAGAAAGTTAAGTAGCAGCTTTTGAGAGCATTAGGATCTCTTAACATTATGTCCCCGAAATATTCACTCACTGATTCGTTTTCAAGTGCAGTTCTAACATCAAGAAGGACAAAGACAGCGAGAGGCATTTTGACAAAAGGTTAACCAGAAGGCCTTTAAGTTCACATTCAGCATGCAGGCAGGTGCTCAAGTGTTTTACGCAGAACCACACAACAGTTTAACCGGTGGTGCTTTATTTACTGTATGAGCTCTGTACCCAAAAAACCCCCAACAACTGTTGTTTATCGGACTTCCTCATCTAACACAGCACATCTCTCTGCTGTAGTTTATAACATGAGTTAAGACTTCAGGCAGGAAGGCCTTGTCCAGTGGGCCAAAGGAAGGTAATACTACAGTTGTTATAATAACATTACTAATGTTACATGAACACCCGTGTGTACCAATTCTCATGCTACACCTTTTAACCCAAGGACCAAACATGCTGCGAGATATAATCCCTCTACTTGGGGAGGTGACGCCTGTATGTGTTTCACATCTGCTGGTTCGGGGGTCAGTGCTAACAGATTGCAGACAGTTTAAGAAGCCTAATACAAAAGCAGCTTGTGTGACATGCTCTGAAACCTCCGTTAGTCCCACACAGCATGTGGCATATGACAAGCCGCTAAATTTAGCGCAGCCCACATTGGTTGTGCAAACCGTCCCACTTCAGCGTTAAAACATTGTGCACACTAGTTTGCCCCCTCAAGAGATTTCTGCACAGCCACTGAATTTGTCTTTCAAAACTGCAAAGCACGAACCTTTAATGCAGGAGAGCTCCAATAACAGGGCTCCAGTGGCGTGACAGTTCTGTTATGTAATTACAAAAAATGGACAGATACTGTGCCAAGGAGAAACCACACATGCTCCAGTTCCACTGCCCAATGGGAAGAGCACAGTGACTGTACTGTACTGCAGTCTGCGAGAGCCAGCTGGACTATCAGAAGATGTTGACACTTGTTAAACTGTGATCTACTTATATGTTTGTGATGTGTCAGTGTTACTGGTAAATTACAGTTAGGGGCCAGAAGAAGGCAGGTCAGGGGAGCCATCTTGGGTTTGATATGTGAATTGGATAAGGAAGGTCTGTAAGCCATAATGCAAAATTTTCAGCTGAATGCCTAATGCTGTCAGAAGGGTCCCGAACACAATAAGAACGTATATACCTATAGGCCTCCCCTCTGTAGCACTGAAAAACCAGTGGCTCTTTGATTAACTTTAAACGGGCCTGTGGTAATGACCAGCAAAAGGTTATCATTTGACAGTTAGAGAAACCAAACTTTTGATCGCTTTGGTATCCCATGATAAGATATCATACTGTCATATTTTAAAAACAACTTCATTTATTAAAGTGTCTTACCTTTCTTTGGAAGACCTCTGCCCTTGCCCAATCTGGACTTTCTGTCCAGCAGCTTGCTCTTGGGGCTGGTGGGGGCCACAGAGGTTCCCTTGACCACATCCCCATTATCGCTGAGAGAGTCCCCCCTGCCAGAGTCCCTGGAGGAGTTCTTTCTCAGCCTGCGCTTGGCCTTCGCCTTGAGACGTGCTTCGTGGATGTTGTTGCTGGACGAGGACAGCCAGTTGCCGTTGATCTCATTGTTTTTGGTGGAGATGGCCAACCTTCCATTGTCTTCATCTCCAGATACAAAGGAGTCACTCAGGTCCTCTGCCTCTGTTGGATTACAAGGGAAAATGGCAGAGTTTATGCTTGGGTTGACAAACTGAGTAAAAAGCCTTTATGTGCAGCACAGATCAGTGAAAACACATTTTTCTTTATGCAAATGCAATAAGCTCAGGAAACAATGCTTTATGCCAGACTGAGTTAACAATCATTTCTACTAAATTCTATCTGCAGTCGCCCATCAAGTGAGCAGCAGAATGAAATCATCGTCAACTTGAACATCACTGAACCTGCAGGCAGTGAGAGAAAACAGCAAACAACCACTTCCGCATGAAAAAGTCCCTGCACCCCCCATCAGACACAGCTGATGGAGCATTTAAAGGGTTGTGACTGACTCACACTTACCGACGGGGTTTGCGTTCAGCCAGGCCTCGCAGTCAGTTGCCATGTTTTACAAGAGAAAAGATACTTTGCAGCAGATCGGCGTGCAAAAAAAAAATCGCAAGTGATACCTGCAGCATCGAAGAGGACACAGAAATGTTAGATGCAGACAAGCCCAGACGTTGTGCAACGCAACAGCCTCCCCTCCCCCTGTTTCATTCAAAGTCACACTGTTGATAAACAATGGCTAACGTCACGTTAGCTTCAGTGTTCACTGTCAAAGAGCTGCGTCAAAGGGCCAAACTCCAGAGTAACGTCACCCAACTGCGCATATGAAATGACACAACACCTAAATCTGCAGTTTACGGTTTGTTAAGCAGCTGTTCTGCATCACTGACTCGCCATTTATGGCTTGTTGAAAAAAAGATCAAATCTTAACTGCACAGAATCCGCTAGCTCGGTGTTTACATCGATACAATCGTTAGATCCGTCACAACACTGACGTGTAAGATATGCATTCCTGTCTACCTTGTTCCGGCAATTAAATAACTCACAATAAAATCACTGACCGTCGGTTGTGTCCAAGCGTCAATCTCTGATACAAACGCTGTTGTTTGCGTGTCATCTACCCAGCAACGCTGGCACGTAGGTCCGCGTTTATGTCATGTGATTGGCTGGCGCAATGTGGGGTTTTAAAACAACGAACCAATGAAAATGCGCCATCGGATTTTCTTCTCGCACGTTCTGTGCAGTCAGTTTGGTTAATTAAGTGCTGCCCCCTTTCGGTAATACTTTAGAACAGCTCTTTCTATTTTGGGAGATAGTCTGTTTATCACAGCTACAACACTCTTATTTATTAATGATGATGATATTGATGATAATAAATGTTTGACTTTGTCAAAATAATCATAATTAGTTTTTTGGGTTAAAGCATGTTAACCATTCTGAACAGTTAGTTCACTTTAGAATATTATGTTGTGTAAACCTACTGTGTGAGCAAGCAGACTGAATATGTGACAGTGGAAATTTTTTATAAAATTTTGGACCAGATTAATGTTAAATATCCAAACTTGAGTTTTACACATGTTTAGACTTACACAATTAGTTTCAGCACCAATATGTGGGTTTTGCCTCAACACATGGGGGCGCTCTTCTACAACACTCCCACTCAAGCCCTACCATCAGCTGGCGTCGAAAACGGTTGGATGGCTGGAGTCTGATACTGTACCCTGGCTGTGGGGTGTTCGTGACTCTATTACCATTATACCACATAGTATACACATGTTAGACTCTATACAGTGTTCATTTGAGAATAAAAGCAAAAATGCCTTATCAAACAAGTTTAAAATGTTTATTAAAGTTTTTTCTGCATCAAAAATCATATGAAAAGTTTGTCAAAGAAAACAACACTATCACTGATGTCGCAGGATCTGTATTCACAGTATACAAAAACAAGTTCTGACTTGATAATCCCTCTGAGCAAATCACTGTAACATGATGAGTTGATCAATTAAACACATGGTCCAGTGTAAGGTCTTCCATATTTAAGGCATTACGTATGTTGGCAAATGGGACTGTGATTGTTTTATGAATGAAATCCAACATAAAACTTACTTGCCTCATTATCGGTATATCAGATATTGTAGTGCACAAACTGGCAAAATGTGAAAGAAAAACAGCAAGAGCCTTTAAAACCCCAGAAATAAATAAAAATGCAAATGTTGTGTACTGAGCTATACACTGAAATCTGTTCAACAAATTCAACAAACCTGAGAATCTGCCTCAGTTTTGTAACTGAGTAAAAACATTCCTTGGCACACATTTCAAGTCATTTTGCAGCTGTAAATGTATGATTGTTGCTAGGATGAGAATCATTCATTTAAACTCAGCAAATGGGCTAACATACCCTCATACTGTAACAGTGTGTCTTCTCAGTAATTAGACATCATTGCAAATACATTTCCCGTCAAAAAACAAATACATCTGATCACACACAATCTAATGACATCAACCGTAAGAAAATTGATCAACCAAAAAAATTGCAATTAAATACTGAAGCCTCACTATACATTACACTTCAGGTATGTACAAAATTGGGAGCATCTATGTCTGGGATTGTCAGTGCCATTCAAGACAGCCAAGCATCCTTCCCCCCAAAATATAAAAACCAGTGCAATTGTCCACATACTCCAGGTCCCATCATCATCCATGCTGTAGTTGTCCATAGCCTTGCACCGACAGTGCGCACACATGAATCTTGCCTCTGCAGTTTGCTGTACAAGACACGAGAGGTCAAACTGATGTCACTGTGCAGATGAGGGTTCAGCAAGTGAGCCTGACAGACTCTCCTCTGCCAGCTGGGACAGGTATTTCTGTGGACGAGAAAATGAAAACATTTACAATCCAAAGTATATCAGGACAAGAAAGCACCATCGTGATTTCTTGTAATTGTATGATTTTACTAATCATACAATTGTATGATTTTACTAAACATTTATTTCTAGGGCTGCAGTCACCAGTAGTCCAAATGCTTTTTGAAAGGGTTTCCCACAAATACAATTATGAAGTGGTAGATATCTGTAAAATTAAGGTTTTAAATATCTACATTTAAAATCAGCAAATCCCAGCTTTAGCGTGAAAAATATCAGTATTATCCCCCAAAAAGCCATGTTGGTAAAATCATGTCCATTTAGCGTGACTCAAATTCTTCTTCTTTTTGTACAGCAGTTAAAGCAAAGCAGTAGCTGATGCTGTGTTTGAATGTGTGTCAAACTAACAAATATTTGTAAACGAATATATACGATACGTCTCTAAATATGCAGAAAAAAATCCACAGCAACAAAATAATATTGAGTGTTGAAGTTAAAATGTGTAGATGAGTCAGGGAAGTAAAACAGAAATCTGTGGTCAAAAAAGGACAAAAACTAAATCTAAAACTGTTAAACACCAGAACACTCATGCACAGCTTTGACAGACAGCACAACTGTTAGAAACAGTTTTTTCCTCTTGGAACGTAATCCGTCAAATGTGAGGGAATCGCTGCTCCTCCGGCCTCAGCTGTGCTGCCAGGGACGAGAGAAATGCAAGATGGCTCGATGCTGAATGGCCAATAATCAGAAACCTAATACAGTTGCACGTTTACATGCAATGTGCATGTTGGTTTGTGTGTGTGTGCGTGTGCTAGGATGTGTCAGTGTATATTGCTGTGTTTGTCTGAGTTTGTGTTTGGCCCTCTGACTGAAATTGTGCTTTTCCAGTTTTGATTAATCCGTTGATTCTTTTTTACAATTTTGATAATCAGTTTAGTCTACAAAATGTCAAAAAATTCAACAAAAATGCCATCAAAAGTTCCCAGAGCCCCAGGTGACGTCTTAAATTGCTGGTTGTCCAACAAACAGTACAAAGCACGAATACATTTAATTTAAAGTCATAAATCTTCAAATTTAAGAAACTGGAAACAGCTAATTGTTGTCCTTGATAAAGGACTTAAACTGTTAATAAATTATCAAAATTAATATTATATAATTAATAATGTAAATTTACTACTCATTTAGCTGAAAACCAATTATTTAACTAATTGTTTTAGCACCATAGTGCATATTGCCAAATTACAATCTTGCAAGAAAAGAGATTAGATACTAAATATAAACTCAATAACCAAAATACACAAACAGCATATTGGAAAATTTGTGCATAAAAATCTGGTACACGTTACACGGTACAGTACTGTATGTTACTGATGGTCACACCAATGTGATCCTCATGCCGACTAACAGACAGGACATACATTCTCACTGTGTTTTGCAGTCCAATTTAGAAAACACCATATTTGATTGAGAAGAAAGATTTATTCCCGAAATAAGATGAACATAAGGAGAAAGGCAAAGAAAATGAGTGTAATATGCTGAGTGTGACGAGATTACTCACCAACCCAGCAACAGGTGGTGTCATCTCGTAAATTTGACTGTGGACCAATTATAATTTTTGATACTACATTCGTTTGTATAACAGGAGGGAAGGCAAATGCAGAGGCAGACGTGTTGTATGTGTGCACACACGTGTACCTCAGCGAGGGTTAGCATGCTCATGTAGTTCCCAGGGCAAAGAATGAATAAAATAAATAAAATCAAATGTATAACTCCAGAATGTCATTTTAGTCCTTTCTTGTCATGATTTGTCACCTGAAGGATGGGTGTGTCACCGGTGTGTGTACCTGTAGGTTCCTGTAGTGTACAGTGCTGCGGCAGTGAGTGGTCTTTGCAGTCTCCTCACTGGTATAGAACAGTCTGCAGAGTTCACAGTAGAAGCCCGTCTTTGGCACAATGAACTCCACACCTGTTAGACAGTGAACACAACAATTAGAATTCAAGCACCTGACAGATGACGGTTTACACTATCAGTATTTACACTGACAGTATTTGAGACAAGATTACATGCTACACTTTGAGTCGAAGATGAAAATGAAACAATTTTAACTTAGCCCCGTTTCTTTTATTTACTGTACACCGTTGTTCCTCATTCATTTACCTCTTCTGACACAGAGAATCTAAACCACGCCTCTGTCAATAGCAGACTAAATAATAACAGATTCCAGTCAGCAAAAAAATATTATAGAATAGAATATATAGAATGAAAAAAGAACAATATATATCTGTGAAAAAGATTAAAACCAAAACAAAAACATCTATCTTTACTTTTAAGGTGCTTTATGTCACTCAGATATGAAATACAGTTCAAAGGGAACTCTGTTCAGTCAGTGGGGAAATTGAAAACACTCAAAGCATGAGACTGGATCTTAGTAAACTGCACATGAAAAGTGTCCATAAAAATGCCACAATTTTATTTTCTACATTGAATGAATAACAGAGGATGGGACACTATTCTCTTACTTCATGGTTTATGCTGATAAGATAAATACCCTTTAACAAAAAAACATATTAAGCGCATCTTTACCGAGTCAGCTATGTGTGTACTCTGCATGTATTCCAGTACAATTATATCTTGATTACATGAAATTAGACAGTAAGAACAACTGTGACAATAAAAACATTAGAAAATGGCAACAACAACCAGATGACTCATCATCTGTAAATTTGTCTCAGCCATGCTATCAATGGACCCAGGTTGCTCTGGACGCACACATTCTCGGGGCATCATACAACAGAAATAGTCACACTCTTGTGTCTGTACTGTGGTTTATTGTTGTCGCACTGCACAAGGGCTTATGTAAGTCTCCACGCAGCAGGCCCAACACTAGCCATGTGCTTGGCCATGTCATTCGAGCCCCAATGATAATATAAATACTCATCTCTCAGGGGTGCATTTCACAACCTGCTCATGGAAATAGGTCAGTGGCCAAGCAATTCCAGCCAATTAGAGTGCTAATGCAACAGGTTGTCAGTGCACTTACTAATGGTGTACATGATAACACTTTATCTTTAGGGCTAAGATTAGAGGCTCAAGACGCCACAAACTTCTGTCTGTGACAAAACTAAATATAGTCCAGTCTGAGGGACTGTGTTTAATCCAGCCAGAGAAGGCTGATACAGTTTTCAGCATTATTGCTCCTGCTGAATCCTTTTTTATATAAGCTGAAATTTGCTGACAAAATTGGAACTGTACGGACTATATGTGAGGTCCTCAATGATTTTACTTATTCTCAGTGTATTATAAAACATTCAAGTTAGAATCAGAGTGATAATAAAACTTGTTGTGCTTACCTAAAGAGATACTGTGATCACTGACAGCTTTGTCTTGCTCATGAGATGGTGAGGGGGCCTCAATCTCTGTAAAAGGCACGTCAGTTATGAGAAAGGCAGGATGCACAAAGCCTTACAAATGTGCAAATGTTTGTGTGCCTTTATTCAAATGTATGTGTTAAATATTCTTTTAACACAAGTTTAGGACATTACATAACAGAGTTGCAGGAAATATCTGAAACTATTTCTTTATCTCTTTGCAAGTTGTTTGCACCAATCATTCCTGCAAGTGATGTATATATCTTATTCTATTCGGAGTCTGCTAAAGATGTTTGTGCAGCAGTTACGTATAATTGATGTTATGACTGCTATAATTGTTCGTCCTGTCCGTACTGGGTGTAAAGAGTTCCCTTCCTAAGGAGATTTCAATAACGAGATGGAAGACAAAATCCACAGTCCTTGTTCTGAGTAGAGATACTTTCTAAAGTTCAGCTGAAGCCAATAGGAGGCAACAGCAGTGTAAATATGTCTGTATGAAATATGTATATATATCTTCCACAGTTCCTCTTACTGTCCATCCACTGCAGCTCAACAAGGAAACACAAAGAGGGAATTTGGTGCTAAAGAAAATGTAACTTTGAAAAATATCCACTTGCTCTTTGTAACTCTGAAATTCAAACTGCATTTTTGGATGAATCTTTAATGCTTAAATTTATAGATTACCAAAATAGTTGCAGATTCAGTTTTTGGACAATGGACTAATTGATTAATTGACTGATCTATCCTATTGAAAAAAACCTGAACAAATCTAAACAAATCTAAACCTATCCTGGATCTGATGTGGTTCTAATGCAAACATCTGACATTTATTTTGAAAAGTACCTTTTTTAAGGCTGCCATCCTTGTGTTGAACCCCATTATTGATTGTTTCTGTGACCTGTCCTACTTCCAGGGTTTTGCTGTGCTCTGATACATAAATGTGATTCTCCACTGACTCTTCTAATGGCCCGCTTTTGGTTATTTTATCCTCTAAACCGGTCTCCTCCAGTGTAGCCTTGAACTCCTCACTGGGGAAGTCACTAAGGTTGGCTATTGGTGGTTCAGGAGCCACTGGACTCAGTTTCTGGTCTTCAGGACTGGTTGCAGTTAAAACATTCCCTGGTTTCTCAGTTACAGATGTTCCTGCCTGGTCTCCAGCATCCTCACAGATCTTTTCCTGGTCAGACCTTTCGTTAGATGTCTCCTGCACCTTTAAGGAGGAGGCGGTAGGTGGTAATATATGCTCCTCCAATGCTGCTTCCTCTGCAGACTCTTTAGGGCAGGATGCATGCTTTTCCAGCTCGGGAAGGTCTGGCTCAACAATGGAATCATCTTCTCCTCCAACTTCATCTACAGTGACCAGTTCCTCCATGTTCTTAGGATACCAACACTCTTCATCAGTGTCTTCTCCACTTTGCCACTCCTTCACCTTAGAGAATGGATCAACAAAACAGCTGTTAGTACTTTACTCCAACTACAGGTGAGGTTAAATATGTAATAAAGATCAAAATGCTCACTTACAATCTCTCTATCTTTATTACATTCAGTAGCTTCTTGTGGCTTATTGCTTCTCTGAGGTGACACAGATTTTTCTTTTGACTGTTGATCCAGGGAAAAGAAAAGACTTAGCAGCTAGAAGGATGTTTTACGTACAGCAGGTATACAACAATAATGTACATTTACAAAGGTTACTCACAGTGATTTCAGTAGCATTTTCGCTCTCATGTTTTTCCACAGTGGATTGCCTCCTGCTCGTCTTTTTGCTCCTGCCCCTGTCTGCTGAACTCTGCCTCTTGTCTTCATGTGTTCTGTGAAGTTGCTCCTCAGTCATCTCCAACTCAGAATGCCTGGATCTACTGTGGTAGTCACCACCATCCTTCCTCTTTGGCTTTGTATCATGCCTTTGGTATGGAGGTCTTGGCAGCTTGTCTGACTTGTAAATTTGTTCCTTCATGTAGAACTCGTCCTCCATGTTCCTGTAAGAACTGAAGGACACGCCTTGAGGGCTTCCGCGTGGGTGCCAGTCTCTGTTGCCCCTCATCCCTTCACCTCCTCCTCGCTCATCTGCAGATCTCAAGCTAATATGATCCAAGGGTTTCTGGTAAGCCCTCCGACGGTCGGCTGCCCGTCCATTAGATCGATCTTCATCTACGCTGCCCCCGTTCCTCCATGGGTCATCCCTCGCCCTTTCATCCTCACCCCTTTTTAAGTGTGATGACCAATCCCAAGATCCCCGTCGGGGCCCCAGACCATTGCTGCTTCTCTCCCTGCATTGTGCCCCCTGAGGGCTGTGGGCTGAGCTACATGATGTAAAACTGGGGCTGTGGGAATGAGGGCTCAGAGAGCGGCTGATAGGGCTGCGGGAGCGAGCTCTCTCTGGCATGTAGCTGGAGGGAGATTATCATGATAGGTCAATTACTGTTATTGTTATTTTTGAGATCAGAAATATCACATTAATTCAACATAAGTGACAATCATTAGTGGCATTTGCACCTCGCTGAATTTCCATTTTGCCTCTCTCAATTAGTGATCCAAAAAACTCAGCTACACAATAACAAGCATTTGAGACTGAAAGGAGAATGAAAAGTTGCCTCACTGTTCAAGTTCGTGCATCTCATCCCTCTCCCGCTGACAGCTGATATCCTGGATGATCGACTGGACATCTTTACCTGGCTTCTGCACAGAACAGAGATTCATGTTTAGTAATTGGCTAAAACTGCCTATAACCTGCTGTTTACTTTGCTCTTCAGTCTTACCTTGAGTTGCAGCTCCTTGTACCTCTTGGACATCCGTATGAGAAGTTTCTGATTGTTAATCATAGCTGGAGTAAGTTGATAGAATTGAACCATGGCCTGAGCTGCTTCGACATACGCCATCTCCAGAAATGCCTTTTGGGAGAACAGGAAACTGCTGTTAACAATAATCCCCTTCTGACAGTTATATGGCTTTACTTGCTTTACTCGGACATATGTACAAACATATTTCACATCTCAGATGTCACACTGGATGCAAGTGAATCTTTGAAAATCATCATGACAAGGTATCTCCTTTCATTACCATAATAAATCGTAATAAACAGTCACTGTAACAAACACCATGATTTTAGTATGAATGTTTAAATGTGATATGGGTGATGATTTAAATGTCATAGTTCAATTCTAATAACTGAAACCTGGAATGAGCTGTCATGTAGTGGTAGTTAAACAGCCAGTAAGTTATGACACAGGGTGTATGCAGGAATCCTGAAGTTAAATTCCAGACCTTTTCAACATACCTTAAGACTGCAATGCCACAAGTTGCAACTGGTTATTAGCAACACACCTTATATTTACAGTACTATACACGTACATTCATTTTGAGATTGCAGAACAGTAATTTCAGACTAATTCAGACTAACAGTCTAATTCAGATCGACCGGGAAGGAACAAAACTCAATAGAATAAAGTAGTGACTAGCCCACAGGCAAGGTTTATTAAAAGTAATAATAATCACATACTCACATTAACAAAACATTTCCATTTGGCCTAAGAAACACAACATTGGCCATAAATTATATAAAATCATAGTCTGTCTGAATCTATGTTCCAAAAAATTTCACCTTGTGAAATGCCGATTAAGACATTTTAATACTTTTTAAGACCCCGTGGATACCCTGTGACAAAGTAAACAATATCACATAAGAGCTGCAGCAGAAAAAGGCTTTTGATCATCATAAAAATGCACATAGATGATTTGCTAATTTGCATTTTCACATTTTTTCCAATTATTGTACCTGATGGGTAGAGCGCATGAGGATGTAGTTGGTGACTTTGCCAAAGGGTAGTCCCAGGTTGATGACATCATTCTCCGTGCAGCTACCTTCAGGGAGGTTGCAGATGTGAACCACTCGCCCTACTGTGGCCTTTCTGGGTGGAAATGGCTGCAAATAATTATTAAAAATTGTTTCAAATATCACACAGGTCAGTGGAAAGAAATGTTGTTTTGAATGGATTCAACAACCTTCAATATTAATATTCCAACATTCAAACATGCACAGAACCATTCTGCTTACATGTCATTCACACCATGACCATATGGTATTTACTGGGCTAGTCATCTGGATTTGTTCCACTGTTAACTTATTTACGCAAAGCTGTCAACCCAATAATGAGGACATGACTTCTGAAATGCTGCGTGCAATGAATAAAATAACTGCTCCGGGCCCGTGTCTACTTTTCTATTTCTATATGAGTAAACTGTAACTACAACCAAGTTTTCAAAGTAGATTTATTTCCACTTTTGACAAAGCTAGGCTAGCAGTTTCCCTCTTGCTTCCAGTAATGGTGTAAACCTAGGCGTAACTCTCAACTGGATACACAGAAATGAAACAGAGATTAAATTGATATTGATCTTCTCATCTAACTGTGGGCTTGACAGCAATAAAGCATACTCTCAAATGTGTCTGTGTCATCTTTTAACAATCTGCGTGGCACATAGAGTCAAACATACTGTAGGAAAGTGCTCTGTCTAACATCAGTGTAACACTATCACACAGGATGTCATGTCATTTTCCCTCCTTGATGCAGCCCACCTCACTGCATCTATTAATAGTTCCTTGGCAGTAGTGCAGCAGCGATAATCAAAGTTTACTTGGATTTAGAGTCTTGTCAGTTGACTGGCACCAGACATTTTGTATATTCAACACAAATCCCTTTAGGCTGCCAAGTGTAGTGCATGGCTCAGCATCCCTTTGTCCTTCCCCATTTTTTAACTTCAAGAAGAATGCGTAAGCAGTAAATTATATTAATCTTCACGGAGACACACGGTAGGCTGCAAAGAGACAGTACAGAGAAGGTGAAAGTCATCTGTTTTGGTTTTAGATATTGTATTATCACTGTTTCTGACAATCTATTGCTTAATTACTACCATTCTTGATTTATAGCTTTATTTTTAAGGCAGATAATCACTTTTTGGTCTCCCTTTCCTTCAGATTATTATTATTCATCCATTCTTTATCCCAGCCCAGCTTTTCCAAGTCCTTGCCAAACTACTTATCCTCAAATTCCTGTCTTTCCCTCCATCTTACCCTCGTTTGACTCACAACCACCATGTCTTTTAACCACTGTCTATGTCTTAAGCAGAAATTAGAGAACAGATATGCTAAGAAGCTAACAAAGATTATCTGAAGCACCAACTCCAGCATAGTGGTTCAGAGGCACGGGGTGAAGAACATCGTATCGTATGCACCCTCACTGTTCTGAGCTGCATACCCCAAACAGCAGGCAGGGCTCTGCTGGCAGTCTCTACGTTCCGACTGAAGACTAAAGGTGACCGTCTGCTTTGGAAATTCCTGCCTGAAGATCTCAGACTACAGAATCAGTGACATCTTTTAAATCACTTCTTCTTTTTAAGAAAATGTTTTATTACTGCTAGCATATATCACAGAGTCTTATTTCTGCAACCATTGTGCTGCAACTGCAGTTTTTCCATTGCCCCTCCTCCTCTTCCTGCTTCTCTGGCTGACAGACCTGACAGACAGTTCCATGTGTGGGACAGTCTGGGGTCCTAATTCCACCTCTGACCAGCAGCCACTGTCTCTGTTTTTACAGGGAATATGTTCAGGGAAAACCCAACACTAACATACACTTCACACTGGGTCCAATAGCTGTGAAGTGTAGAATGTATACGGGGGGAGGAGGAAGCTTCTACAATCTCAAAGCCAATTTACTATGCATATCAAAACAGAATCAGAGGCAAGTGTATCAGTATTCAATACATACATGTAGCACTGATCAAAACCTGACTGATAACTTTCTTTTTCTTTTAAAAGGGTACTTTTGGCTACTGACACATCTCTTTTACAAATTGGATACTCAACATTTTGGACAGTTATGTCAGGCCATATTACTATTCACACAACCTCAAGCAAAGGATGACCTAGATGAACCAGATAACGGGATTTTTCTGACAAAACTTTCTGGCCAGCAATCTGACATCAATGGCTTCAGATGCAAAGTGATAATTATACTAACAGCTTCGTACCAGTGCCACTGCCACCCCCAGAATACACAAAGGTCAATGCAGGATGGGCTCAATAAACAGATCCAGGAATAAGCTGTTTATGTCCTTGGAATATTAGAGAGAACAAGACTCTTGTTCACTGCACTCACTAATGTCTGACTGTCTGTAAAATGTTGGTAGTGTCTGAAAGCCGAGACAGCTTGACCACAGCATTAATATCACTGTCAAGGTTGGCTCAGGCTTTGAACAGAAGCTGTGTCTGTTAACCGCAAACCAGCCACGCGCAGAGTTATGCCATGGCATTGCCTACTCACAAGGAGGCACTACACAGGGCCTCCTTAACAGGGCCTCCTTAACTGGCGGCAAATGGAACTTCCAATATATGGAACAACAAAAACAAAACTTTTGGAAAACTGATGAGATTTTCAGTTAAAATACCATAGCTAAATAATGTCACAGTTATTAAGGTTTTGAATCACCCACACAAAAAGAGGTTAGGCATTAACATTCAATAAAGATTGATTCTAAGAATTAAAAAACACAACTACAGGAGGAAATTTAATGCATTCCAAAGCCAATTTGCCTGGTCTGCTCCTAATAAATGTAAAAAAAAGGATATATTTTTATTTAAAATGGGAAAGAACTATGATTGAAATATACCGTGTGTAATTAAACCCCTGGGAGGTCATTAAAGTGTCTCTATAATGTAGGCTTTATCACACTTCAAAACTTTAGTTTTAGTTTTCCATAAATCTACTGATCACACAATTTAGTCAACAGGGGTAATGGCTTTAACAGCCACGCTGTGTTCAGCCATATGTTTTCTTGCTAAAATCTTCACACTCTCAATACTATGACCTACCGAACTAGGGCCAAATGGTGTAAAGGATAACAACCATTTCACACTGTGCTGTCATGTTTTCACTGACAGCATGCTGACTGACGTTAGCTGGAATCCATCCTAAGGACATGTTTGTTTATTTGTGTAAAGCAGGGTCCATGTTGGAGGATCCAGGGAGATGGTCAGTCGGGTTTCACAGTTTCTCCCCACGTTCCTACACAGAGCAGTTGCACGCCAATCCCTCAGATCGCTTTACCCGTCTTTCACTAGTCTGAAACTTTACACCGCTGCCTGGGGGTGTGACCCCGGGGATCTTGAGATTTGTGCTCCAGACAGTAGTTAGCTGTAATCCTGTGTTTATCTCTGTTTGACTTCTGTTATCACATAAAACTACTGTGTAAATTCAAGCTGGGCTGCTGTGTATGTGCAAGCATGCATGCGTGTATGCTGGTACGTATGTGCTTATGCATGTATGTGTAAGCTAGGTTGTAGCAATTGTTGATTTTCTTTATTTTGATGCCAAAATCAATTTATTTGAATCTATGTTCAAATTCACATTACCAAAAGGGTTTTCTTTTAGTTTGATTTCTACAGTATGTTTCAATAAATGTTGTGTTAAATGTGGTTACCTTTTAATTTTCGTGTGTACATACACACAAGTTAAACTTATGTGTGTGCATTTGTGTGTGCTCTCTGTTCAACACAGAGCTTTACAAACAATAAACCCCACCTGTTCTGCTTAGGCAGGTGTGTGTTTATTGCAACTAACATTAGCTCATGCAGCAGAGCCTATAAATATTTTCACGCTGATACAATAAAACCCTTTGTCAATAACCAACCAATGAAGCATATGACTTTCACGTCACTGAGTCCAGGCTCCTGTTAAACAGGCTCCCCTGGCAATGAAGAAAAGATCAAATGGCTGATGAAAAAAAGCAGTGTCAAGTGTATCTGTTGGAATGGAAGAAGTGGTTTTACAATGGAAGGATATCATTTGAAATGCATGGCCTCAGAATCTGGATCAACCCTCATTGATCATCAAATTCTTTATTCTCAGATCTTAAACACATTTAATCAATTCAATTCAGTTTTATTTATATAGCGCCATATCATAACAAAGTTATCTCATAGCACCTGTTCATACAGAGCATATTTACTGTCCTTTGTCTTACTCTTCACTAGACAATTTCTTTTTAAATATACCATTAATTTTTCTTTTCTTATTGTATCTGTGTAAATGTGTGTAATATTATTGTACAAGTCTGCACAGTGTAAAGTATGTGTCTGTGTACAGGCATGTGCGCCTGCACTGCGTGCATGTTACTGCCGACTGACTGTTGATAGCTGCTCTGCTGGGCACCAGAGTAGGCTTTCCTCAGGTTTGCTGTGGCTCATTTTCACCTCGCTCATCATGTGCACTGTGCTTTTCAAGAGACCTGCCTTGGTGATGGACACCCATCAACAGGTGCTGTTTTTCATCCCTGGTCAGAGTCAACACTTTGGATAGGCAAACTGACTATATGGCAGCAAGTAGAGTATGATTGCACAATGTAGGGCCTAACAATTAAATTACCCGTAAAAAAATAATGGTATGGATAAACATTATGGATAAAACATTCTGGACTAATGCCTGTTATCTGTAATGTCCCTGTAATTTGTTGTTCGGCTCACTGTCGTCCATTTCTTTTTACCATGTCATATCATGCAAGCGTCACTGCAGCAGCCATTCAACAGCCTATTCAAATCCTCCACCAGTGTCCACATGAGATATATTCAGTCCCAGTGGTTACATGATGGCTTGGTTACATGTGTAAGCAGAGTAAAAACAGATTTTTGAAGTGCATGAACACTTTCAGTTAGCTCTGTATTTACTGTGCACGTGTGTAGTTGGAGCGTGGGCCTGTGCAGCTGCTTTAGTTAACATGAAACCGTTTCTGTTCTGAAAGGCAGACAATTAAAGACGCGGCTGAGTTGAGTCCGGTAAAAACACATTTTTACAGTAGTATGGCCTAAAATGGAACTGATGAATCAGTTAATGTATTTAGCATTAAAAAGTATGATATGGCAGCATAGAACACATACTAAAATCACAAACTATGAATCATTTCACAAATGTACACTGCTATAAAACATCTTCCTCAATACAAACGCTGTTTATCCTCATTCACCACTTAAATTGTATCGAGGTGCAGGATGATCATTAAGTGGTAAAATAATAATAATATGAAAAATCTAACACATAGTTTCTAGCCAACACAATGACACGGGTTGCCAGGGTATCCAGTTGAGAGGAAACGTGTTGTCAAGCCCAGAAAAGGCCTGTTGTTGGGTCCCAGCAGCTGTCAACAAGGGGCTCTCTATTCTTTCATTAAGTAAAACACATTCATTCCGCATCTTATGCACTTTTTCCTGCTGGAGAGCTACAAAATCTTTAAAGAACCATGATGAAATGCATTGTTCAACGTATTTAGGGATAAAATATACATTACCAACATTACCATCTTATCAGCCTGACACTGCACCAAAGAACACTGGTTAAAGTCAGTGAAAACTGGTCAGTGCCCTCCAACTCTATTATGGGAGTAACTGATATGAGTCAAATATTAATCGTTCATCATTTTGAATATTTTCATGAAACAATATATTATCAAGATATAGCCAGATGTTCTACATGACAGATGTTCCTCTATCACTGGTATTCTTTATAGCCTGTCACAACATTTGATTTGCCAAAGGCAAAGTCTAATATTCTTGAGAAAAAAACAAACATACATTTGTCTGACCTTTGACTCTGGCTGGTGAGAGGCAAATCCTGTGTCCGACAAGGGATAAGTCTTCATGGCTGCAGCTGGCATGTATGATGCATTGGCCCCTGAGGATACATCTGTTGAAACAATTTGAAAATTGGATTCAAAATTTCCACATACAGTAGACCATCCGTGGAAAGCAGTTACATTTGTTGACTTTGTGGCTCAATGTTATTAAATATTACCTATAAAGTGTATCATATAAAAACATTATTAGCTTTTTTGCTTTTATTAGTTGCTTTGGTTTGTAATTATAAAATTTGAAAACACTAGGTTGGAATAATAGGGCTCAAAACTCAGTGCTAAGAACTAACATCTGGGAAGTGAAATGATACTCTATGATGTGAATATACTCTCAGGTTCTCAGTTATACCTTGTGATTATTTTTCCAGAAATGGGTTGGTGTTTACGGACAATTTGAAAACTCCTTTTAAATGGAGGTTAGGGGGTACCTCTATAATAAACATCCAAATGTTAAATCCCTGCGATTGACTGGCGACCAGTCCAGGGTGTTTCCCTGCCTCTCGCCCAATGTTAGCTGGGATTGGCTCCAGCCCCCCCCTGCGACCCTTCGGGATAAGCAGTCTGGTTAATGAATGAATG